>VSMD01094982.1:0-42038 GCA_008750895.1 Mirza zaza | reverse complement strand
ATTATATCTTCAAATAGCTTGTCCAACCCGTGAGTGTTGTCTTCTTCCCCTTCTGGTAACCCTATGACCCTCACATTAGGTTTCTTCACATAATCCCACAGCTCTTGTAGGCTTTGCTCTTTTCTCTTGTTTCTCTGCTCTATTTCTGTGACTGATTTATTTAATTGGAGGGTGTTATCTTCAATCTCTGAGATTCTTTCTTCTGTTTGGTCTACCCTGTTCTTGAGACTTTCCACTGTATTCTGTAGTTCCCTGACTTGATTCTTCATTTCCAGGAGTTCGGTTAAACTTTTCTTCATTGTGTCTATTTCTTTAGTGAACTTTTTTTCTAGATCCTGGAGGCTTTTTGTGGTTTCTTTGTGCTGGTTATTGAGTTGTTCTTGCAGGCCAGTGAGTGTTCTTATGATCCACATACGAAATTCGTCTTCTGTCATTTTGGTTGCCTGATTTTGGTTGGTGTCCATTTCTAGGGGGCTGGGGCTCCTCTTTGGGGGTCTGTTTTCCGATTGGTTCTTCATATTTCCTGAGTTCCTTCGCTGATTTCTTCCCATGTCGATCAGTTGTTGTTTCTTTTCTTTAGGTTTTTGTTTGGGTATTCACATGCCTTGTTTAGTTTCTGAGCCGGTAGGTGGTGTCTGTGTGTGAGATTTGACCACTGCCTGTATAATGAGTCAGTAGGTGTCGTGAAAAGGGTGTGGAGGATGCTCTCCCTGTCAGTAGGTGGTGCTATCTTGGAGGAACAGGCTATGCTGTTGTTTTTGTGTCCTGTTATCAGCTCTTGTTCCTGAAGAGAGAACTCTAGTGCCTCAGGTGGTGGGTGGGGCCCTGGGACTTCCAGGTGTGTCCTTTTCTCCCCTTTAGTGAGGGCTGGTCTAGGAGAGTGTCAGGGTGGAGCTGAGTTGGGTAAGCCCGCCCTCAGGCACCACCAATGTCATTAGCAGGGGTCAAAGTTCTGTTCTCTGCTTCCAGGCAAAGCTGACAGGGAGGGGCTGGAATGGCCTCGCTCAGTCAGAGAGTCTGTGTGTGGGGGTGGGGCTGTCCGAGACCCGCAGTCTGGAGTGGGCCTGGCCTCTTTCCACCATCCCCAAATCCGCAGCTACTCCTGGGCCTCTGTCAGCAGGCCAGACCACACGCCACCTGGCCTCCCCTGGCTGTGATGCGGGCGGGGAGGTTCCCTGTGCAGGAACACCACGTGGGCTGGGTGCACAGCATCCCTTTAGGGGGAGGGTTGCCCTCTAGGACGCTGATCTGCTCCTGAAGGCACACACACCTCAGCAGGCTGTTCACGTATATCCCTTCTGTGCCCCAGGCAATGTGAGGCCTCGGTGCAAAGGATGTGGTCTGCAGGTCTGACCTCTGGGTCCCAGAGTTCAAACTTTGTCCCCACCAGGGAGACAAGTGCCTGTCCCAATTCACCCACAGGGAGCCCAAGCTGGGTCTATGTCTCTCAACCTCAGGCTCTGCCCCGTTCTCCTGGGATCACCGTGCTAGCAGCACCTGGGAGGGCTGGCGGGCAGGGAGCTCACAGTCTGAATTCCTCTTAGTCAGCTGTTGTAGGGCCCCAAAAGGGAAGGTCCCGTTCCCTGGAGATGCCTCCGGCTGGTGGCTATATTGTCTCTCTGTCTCTCTGGGCAGCTGTGGGTAGGGTCGGGGGAGGGGAGGAGGAGGCAATATGGCGTCTGCCGCGTGGCTCGGGTCTGTGCACACGGAGGTGCCCCGTGGGATTTGGGAGCCTGGTGCCGCGTCCGCTACTGGCTTACCGCTCACTGGCGGCGGCTGTCGCTGGGGTGGTGTCCGCAGGTCTCTCCACTCGCTGGGGAGCCCACCAGCAGTCCGGGATGCAGGGGAGGGGAAACAGCAGATCCACCGACCCTTCCCGCTGGTCTCCGGGCTGCTCCAGGGGTCCTAGCCTCCAGTTCTCCTCCGCGACCTCCTCCCGTGGAGTCTCCCATGGTCTCAGGTACTCCTCCTGCCGACCCTCATCCGATGTAGGCTCGTCTTCTTGCTTCTTTCTTCTAATTTCTTCTATAATCTGTCTTTTCTTCAGAGACACTCTGTCTGGCGGTGTTTCTCATCTGCCATCTTCTCTGCTTCCTTCTTACATTTTTTAAGGCTTTATCTCATGTTAAATGTTCTTACCATTATAAAAAGGATACAAGGAATCTTTTGGAGGCAATAAATGCATTTATTGCCTTATTTATTATACATATGTAAAACTTATCAAATTGAACATTCATATTTTTGTGTATATCAATTAAAACCTCAATAAAAACTGTTTAAGAAAGTAACTGGATTTAAATATGCATTTTCTTTCCTCTTTAAGGAATTCTTCAAGTCCAGAAGAGAAATTTTAGTTGTTCAATTATCCTAAGAAAAATCATTGCTTATATAATTCTCAAAGAAATAAAAATCTTTAGCAAGTAAACATAAAACAGAATTTATGAAAATAAATTTTAAAACATTTCATATTTAAAGTGATAAAAATAGCATCACTGAAAAACAGAGGGCTATTTTCTAAAGAGCTTTTGTATTTGGGGATAGAATTAGTACTAGAAATTTCAGGTGAAAGTCTTTTGGGAGACAAGGGAAATTTAAATGGGGTTAAGTTGTAATCTTGGCCCACAAGTAGTTAAAAAAAGCGCTCCGGAAAAAGACATGTAGTGCAGGGAAAAGATGGAAATAGGAAATGGGAAAACAAAGCAGCAGAACTATCTTGGAATGCATTTGTGACATTAATTTGTAAGAAGAAACAGGAGGGAAGAAATAGGGGATTGACCAGATAAATTTCTAGACTTGCTGGAATGTGGGTAAACAAGTGAATTGTAAGGCCTGCAACATGCACTTGCACACATAAGTGCATATATAAGCATGCACAGGCATGGAAACAATCATTACAGGGAATAGACAACCTACAAAATAGGAGAAAATATTTGCATGCTATACATCTGATAAAGGGATTATAACAAGAATCCATAAAGAACTCAACGAATGAGCAAGAAAAAAATCAAACAACCTCATTAAAAGTGGACAAAAGACACTAACAGAAGCTTGTCAAAAGAAGAAAGACAAATGGCCAACAAACATATGAAAAAATGCTCAACATCTCTAATCATCAGGGAAACGCAAATCAAAAACACAATAAGATATCACTGACCTCCAGTGAGAATGTTTTTTTTAAAAAATCCCAAAACAACAAATATTTGCATGGATGAAGAGAGATAGGAACACTCATACACTGTTGGTGGGACTGAAAACTAGTTTAACCTCTATGAAAGGTAATATGGAGATACCTCAAAGAATTAAAAGTAGAATTACCACTTTATCCAGCAATCCCACTATTAGGCGTCTACCCAAGGAGAAAAAATAAAACTTTCTATGATAAAGACATCTGCACTTGAATGGTTATATAAGCACAGTTCACAACTGCAAAGATGTGGGAACAAGCCAGTGACCATCAATACATGAGTGGATTAATAAAATGTGGCATATGTATACCATGGAGTACTACTGTGTTATAAAAAACATGTTTGTTTTGTTTTGTACTCCATGGTATACATATACCACATTTTATTAATGTGTTGTTTTAATCTGGATGGCGCTGGAGACATTCTTCTTTTTATGTTTTTCTTTTTTTTTTTTTAATTTCAGCATATTATGGGGGTACAAAATTTAAGGTTTCAAATAATGCCCTTGCCCACCCTCCCCCAAAAGTCTGAGCTTCAAGCCTGACCATCCCCCAAACGTTGCACATTTCACTCTTTATGTATGCATATACCAGTCCCATCCTCCTCCCTCCCACCTGACCAATATCCAATAAATGTAATTCCTATGTGTCCACTTAGGTTGCTGATTACTTAATATCAATTTGCTGATGAGTATATGTGGTGCTTGTTTTTCAATTTTTGGGATACTTCACTTAGTAGAATGGGTTCCAGCACTATCCAGGAAAATACAAGAAGTGCCATATCACCATTGTTTCTTACAGCTGAATAGTACTCCATGGTATACATATATCACATTTCATTAATCCACACATGTATTGATGGGCACTTGGGTTGTTTCCACATCTTTTCAATTGTGAATTGTGCTGCTATAAACTTTTGAGTGCAGTTGTCTTTTTTGTAGAGTGTCATTTGATCTTTTGGGTAGATGCCCAGTAATGGGATTGCTGGATCAAATGGTAGGTCCACTTGTATCGCCTTAAGGTATCTCCATATTGCTTTCCACAGAGGTTGCACTAGTTTGTAGTCCCACCAGCAGTGTAGGAGTGTTCCTGTCTCTCCACATCCACGCCAACATCTATTGTTTTGGGACATTTTGATAAAAGTGATTCTTACTGAAGTTAAGTGATATCTCATTACAGTTTTGATTTGCAGTTTCTGGATGATTAGAGATGTTGAGCATTTTTTCATATATTTGTTGGCCATTATTCTGTCTTCTTTTGGACAATTTTTGTTCATGTCCTTTGCCCACTTTTTGATAGGGTTGTTTGATTTTTCCTTGCTCATTTTCCTGAGTTCTAAATAGATTCTACTTATCAGCCCTTTATCGGATGTGTAACTTGAGAAAATTTTCTCCCATTCTGTGGGTGGTCTGTTTGCTGTCTTGACAGTTTCTTTGGCTGTGCAGAAGCTTTTTAATTTGATCAGGTCCCATTTACTTATTTATGTTTCTGCTATGATTGCCTTTGGGGTCTTCTGCATAAATTATTTGCCTAGGCCAATGTTTAGAAGAGTGTGTCCAACATTTTCCTGTAGAATTCTCATAGTTTCATATCTTAGGTTTAATTCTGTTACCCAGCGTGAGTTGATTTTTCTGAGAAGGGAAAGGTATGAGTCCTGCTTCAGACTTCTACAAGTGGATATCCAGTTTTTCCAGCAACATTTATTGAATAAAGATTCTTTTCTCCAGTGGATGTTTGTGTCTGCTGTCGTGAAGATTATATGGCTATATGAGGATGGTTTTATATCAGGGTACTCAGTTCTGTTCCACTGGTCAATTTTCCAGTTTTTGTGCCAATATCAAAATGATTTAATTACTACAGCTTTGTAGTATAGTTTGAAATCTGGCATATTGATACCTCCCATCTTATTTTTATTGCCTAGAATTACTTTTGATATATGGGGTCCTCTCTGGTTCCAAATGAAGCGTATAATTATTTTTTTTTACATCTGTGAAAAATGATGTTGGGATTTTAATAGGAATTGCATTGAATCTGTAGATCAGTTTGGGTAGTATCGACATTTTAACAATGTTGAGTCTGCCAACCCACGAGTATGGTATGGATTTCCATCTGTTTACATCCTCTGCTATTTTCTTCCTCAGTGTTTCATGGTTCTCCCTATAGAATTCTTTTACCTCCTTAGTTAAATATATTCCTAGGTACTTTATTTTCTTTGTTGCTATTGTGAAAGGTATTGAGTCTTCTATTTGGTTCTGAATTTGATTGTTGTTGGCATATATGAATGCCTCTGATTTCTATGTATTGATTTTGTATCCTGAAACTTTACTAAATTCATTTATCAATTCCAGGAGTCTCTTTGTTGAATACTTGGGATTTTCTAAATATAATATCATATCATCCACAATGAGTGAGAATTTTATCTCTTCTGCCCAAATTTGGATACTTTTATTTCCAATTTCATTTCTGAGTGATATAGCCAGGACTTCCAGCACTATGTTGAATAGAAGTGGAGATAGTGGGCATCCTTGCCTGTTTCCAGTTCTAAGTGGGAATGTTTTCTATTTTTCCCCATTCAGTAAGATGTAGGCTGTGGGTCTGTCATATATGGCTTATATCATTTTTAGGTTTGTCCCTTCTATCCCTATTTTATTAAGTGTTCTTATCACGACAGGGTGTTGAATTTTGTCAAATGCTTTTTCTGCATATATTGAAAGGATCATATGGTATTTGTTTTTAATTTTGTTTATGTGGTGAATTACATTTATAGATTTGGCTATGTTGAACCATCCCTGCATCCCTGGGATGAAGCCAACTTGGTCGTGATGGATTATTTTCTCTTTTTTTCTTTTTTCTTTTTATATTTTTTATTACTTCATATTATGGGGGTATAAATATTGTTAGGGTTACACATCTTACCCCTGCCCCTCTCCTCCACCCCGTTATGCCATATTTTCTTGATAAGCACCTGGATTCAGTTATCTAGGATTTTGTTTAAAATTTTTGCATCTATATTCATAAGTGATATTTGTCTGTAGTTTATTTTCTTTGTTGCATCCTTTCATGGTTTGAGGATTAAGGTTATGTTGGCTTGGTAAAATGACTCTGGAAGGATCTCATCCTTCTGAATGTTGAGGAATAATTTCTGCAGGATAGGCACCAGTTGTTCTTTGTAAGTGTGGTGAAATTTGGGTGTGAAACCATCTGGGCTGGGACTTTTCTATTTAGGAAGATTTTTATTTGGTGTTTCTATTTCGCCTCTTGATTTTGGTCTGTTCAGGAATTCTATTTCTTCCTGATTGAGTATAGGAAGGCTGTGTGTTTCCAGAAATTTGTCCATTTGCTCTTCATTTTCCAGTTTGTGTGCATAAAAGTGTTTGTAGCATTCATAGATTATATCTTGTATCTTTGAGGGATTGGTTGTGATATCTACGTTTTTGTTCCAGTTGGAGCTTATTAGAGATTTCTCTTTTCTGCATTTCATTAGTCTAGCCAAAGGCATGTCAATTTTGTTTATTTTTTTTGAAGAACCAACATTTTAAAATTAATCTTCTGTATAGTTTCCCTGTTGTCAATTTTGTTTAGTTCTGATTTGATCTTGTTAATTTCACTTCTTCTGTTGGGTTTTGGGTTGGTCTGTTCTTCTTTTTCCAGCTGTTTGAGTCAATTCATTAGATTGTCGATGTGTGATCTTTTTCACTTTTGGTTATAGGCATTTATGGACATAAACTTTCCTCTCAGTACTGCTTTAGCTGTGTCCCAGAGGATTTGATAACTTGTCTGTCCATTGTCATTAAGTTTAAAGACTTTTTTGATTTCCATCTTGATTTCCTCATTTATGAAGTAATCATTTAACAGAAGGTTGTTTAATTTCCACATTTTTGTGTAGCAATGTGAGTTTCTGTTAGGGTTGATTTTTACTTTTATTCTACTGGGATCTGATAAGATACATGGTATGATTTCTATTTTTAAAAAAAAAAAAATTGAGACTTGCTTTTTGTCCTGAAATATGGTCAGCCTTAGAGAATGTCTTGTGAGCTGATGAGAAGAAAGTATATTCAGTGGATTTTGAGTAGAATGTCCTGTAAATGTCAGACAGACCCAATTGTTCTAGAGTTTTGTTTAAGTCCATTATTTCTTTATTAATTTTCCATTTGGAGGATAAATCCTGTGCAGTCAGTGGAGTGTTGAAATCTACCATTATTGTGGGGTTGCTGCTAATCAATTTGCTTAGATCCAGTAAGGATTTCTTTATGAATCTGGGTGCACCTAGGTTGGGTGCATACATATCTACAATTGTTATGTCTTCTTTTTGAACTGTACACTTCACCATCATATAATGATCCTCTTTGTCTTTCACTACTTTTGTTAGTTTAAAAACTAAATTATCTGAAGTCAGAACTGACACACCAGCCTTCTTTTGGTTTCCGTTTGCTAGAAATACTGATCTCTCTCCACCCCTTTACTTTTTGTCTATACGTATCCTTGCAGGTTAGATGTGTTTCCTGACGACAGCAGATATTTGGCTTGTATTTTTTATCCATTCAGCCAGACTATGTCTCTTGAGTGGGGAGTATGAGCTGTTGCCATTTACTGAGAGAACTGATAGGTGGGGAGGATTACTGTTCATTCTGTTGGGTTGGACATGGTTGCTTTGTTTTCTTTCTTGAGCCATTGTGATATCTGCCCTTTAATCTTTAGCTTTTGGGTGTTTTTACGCTCATGAGTATTTATTATGCTGATCCATGTGTAACATTGTTTTGACTATTTCTTGTAGGGCTGGTCTTGTCTTGGTGAATTCCCCCAGTCTTATCTGAAAATATATTTATTTCTCCTTCAGGTATAAAACTTAGTTTTGCAAGGTACAAGATTATAGGCTGGGCATTATTCTGTTTCAGAAGAGTGAAAATGGGGCCCCAGTCTCTCCTTGCTTTTAATGTTTCAGTTGAGAAGTCTGGCATTATTTGAATCAGCTTTCCTTTTTATGTAACTTGCTTCTTTTGGCTTACAGCTTGTAAGAGGGTCTCTTTTGTTGATATTTTGGTCAGTCTGATGACTACATGTCGTGGTGTTTTCCTGTTTGCATTGTATCTCCCAGGGGTCCTTTGGGCTTCTTGGACTTGTACGTATAGCTTATTGCTAGACCTGAGAAATTTTCCTCAATTATATCTTCAAATAGCTTAAGCAACATTTGCATTTTTCCCTCCCCTTCCAGAATCAAGAATAGTGTCAGGTTATATTTATTCCTATAATCCCACAAATCTTTTTTTTTATTATTATTATTTTATTTCTCCATATTGTGGGGGTACAAATGTTAAGGTTAGACAGATTTCCTATGCCTCTGCTCAAGTAAGAGTTTTAAGCGTGACCATCCCCCAAATGTTGCACATCTCATTCACTGTGTTTGTATATATCCATTGCCTCCTCCCCCCTCCCACCTGCCCAACGCCTGATAAATGTTATTCCTATATGTCCACTTAGGTGTTGATCCGTTAATACCAATTTGCTGGTGAGTACATGTGGGGCATGTTTTTCCAATCTTGAGATACTTCACTTGGTAGAATGGGTTCCAGCTCTATCCAGGAAAATACATGAGGTGCTATATCACCATTGTTTCTTAAAGTTGAATTTTACTCCATGGAATACATATACCACATTTTATTAATCCACTCATGAATTGATGGAGATTTTGGTTGTTTCCACAGATTTGCAATTGTGAATTGTGCTGCTATAACATTCTAGTGCAGGTGTCTTTTTCATAAAGTGACTTTTTATCTTTTGGGTAGATGCCCAGTAGTGGAATTGCTGGATCAAATGGTAAATCTACTTGTATCACTTTAAGGTATCTCTATATTGCTTTCCACTGAGGTTGAACTAGTTTTCAGTCCCACCACCAGTGTAGGGGTGTTCCTGTCTCTCCGCATCCATGCCAACATTTATTGTTTGGGGATTTTTTGATAAAGGCCATACTAACTAGAGATAGGTGATATCTCATTGCAGTTTTGATTTGAATTTCCCTGATGAAAGAGCTGGAGAAAGAAGAACATACCTACCCCAAACCCAGCAGAAGAAGTGAAATCATTAAGATCAAATCAGAACTAAACAAAATTGACAACAGGGAAATGATACGGAAGATTAATAAAACAAAAAGTAGGTTCTTAGAAAAACTAAGCAAAATTGACACACCTTTGGCTAGCCTAATGAAAAGCTGAAAAGAAAAATCTCTAATAAGCTCCACCAGTAACAATAAAGGAGAAATTACAACTGATGCCGCAGAGATACAAGATATAATTTATGAATACTACAAAAACCTCTATGCACACAAACTGGAAAATGTGGAGGAAATGGACAATTTCTTAGAAATACACAGTCTCTCTACACTCAACCAGGAAGAAACAGAATTCCTGAACAGACCAATATCAAGTACTTAAATTGAAACAGCAATAAAAATCCTTCCTAAAAATAAAAGTTCTGGACCAGATGGTTTCACACCCGAATTTTATCATACCTACAAGGAAGAACTGGAGCCTATCCTGCAGAAATTATTCCACAACATTGAGAAGGATGGAATCCTCCCCAACAAATTTTATGCAGTGAACATAACCCTGATACTAACACCAGAAAATGATGCAACAAAAAAAGAAAACTACAGACCAATATCCCTTAGGAATATAATCCCACAATTCTTGTAAATTTTGCTCATGTCTCTTATTTTTCTGCTCTGTCTCTGTGATTAACTTATTTGATTTGAAGGTGTTATCTTCAATCTCTGAGATTCTTCAGTTTGGTCCACCCTATTTTTGATGTGTTTTGTATTTCCACTGTGTTTTATATTACCCTGAACAAATTCTTCATTTCCAGGGGATGTGATTCATTTTTCTTTAAGATCTCTATTTCCTTAGTGAATTTTTGTTCCAAGTCCTGAATTTTTTTTTGATTTCTTTGTGTTGGTTATCCATTTTTTATTGCATATCATTGAGTTTTCTTACAATCCAATTTTGGAATTCTTCTTTTGTCATTTTAGTGTTTTGGGTTTAGTTAATATCCATTTCTTGAGAGCTGGTGTGTTTCTTTGGGGCAGTTTTTTCAATTTGATTCTTCATAGTTCCAGAATTCTTTCACTGAGTCCTCCCCATCTGGATCAGCTATTGTTTTTTTGTATGATACTTTACAGACTCTGTGTATATACTATTTCTGTGGGTGGTATATGAAGGAGACAACCTGGGTGTCCTTTCTTCTATGGATTCTTGATATGCCACTGAAGGGAGCTCTTCCACCACCCTTGGGAGGCTAACCTTGATGAAAGGGGTTACTTGTGGAGCCTATTGTGGCCACCTGTGGGGGATTTGTTCCTTGACCACGGCCCTGACTGTTGGCCACTGACAGGTGGAGGAGATCCAGCCCCAGCATTTTCGTCAACAGGGTGACCTGAAGTGGTCTGGATAGCAAAGTCATTTGGCTGCCAGCTATCGATCTGTGCACAGGCCCAGCAGATTCACCCTAGATGAGGGGGATAGTAGATTTCTTGTCTCACCTTGCCTCCAGGGGCGGAGCCTACCACTTTCAGCAGGAGAGATGCAGGCTACAGGAAGGAGATAGCACCTCAGTCTGCCCTGCACCCTGGCACCCCAGTGGTTGTATCTCCCCTTGGTGTTAGCCTCCTGAGTACTAGAGTTCAGAGTTTTTTGATAGTGCCAATCCTGGCCAGCTGATCTCAGATTGTGTAAGAGTGGAATTTTCAGGAGAGTCTCTAGGCTGGGGGAGGATATCTGCCTGCTGCACCTTATCACACCATGGCAGCTGGACTGTGGACCTCCTCAGTGGCAACCGCTTGCCACAGTCTCAGGGTACCAGCACTGGGGGCTACTATTTAGGAGGTGGAAGGTGCCAGATTGGGGATCTGGGTCATCAGGACACCCCATTGCCTCCTCTATGCCACCTTCCCACTGACTCATGCCTGTTCAGCCATAGCTCTCACTCTTATTGACCCACCCTGGGCGGGCCTATTCACCCGAGGCGGTTCCAGCTTAGAGTCCCCAACTTAGTGAACAGCTCTGTAGGACTGGCCCCACTGGTTACCAGAGGCAAGATATCTAACTGTCTCCCCTATCAGCTCAGTCTGGTTTCCTTCCCACTTGTTGCCACCCTAGCACGGAGCTCTGGGGGGTGGGGGAGTTCACGGTGCTTTCTGCTAATGACCACACTCTACAGCACCCACTACTCCTGCTGCAATTTTGCACCAGCTTCAGTCAGGTCCCTGGCTGGGTGGGTGTGGAAGTCAATGGGACAGCAAGAAGTTCTCCTGTGGGTCTGATCCCACTTTACCCCCTGGCCCAGCAGGCAGGCACCCTCCCATGCTCTATGCCTTATTTTTTGTTTTGCACTCACCAGAGAATGTGATTTCATCTCCTGTTCACCTTGTTTTTTTCCATTTTTGAGAGTCCCATGCTAAACCTTTGGTGATTCACAATGCTGTTCTTGTGGGGCAGAGACCCACTCACGTGTAGGAGACCAAGATCTATGTCTCTTTCTCTGGGTGCAGGAATCGGGGAGTGGGTTACCTGTACTCCCCCATTTTTTTCTCCTGGAGACATTCTTCTAAGAGAAGTATCACAAGAATGAAAAAACAAACACCACATGTACTCACCATTAATTTGGTAGTAATCGAACAACACTTACATGCACATATGAAAATAACATTCATCATAAGTCAAGTTGGTGGGAGGGAGAAGAGAGAATGGGTAAAATCACACCTAATGGATACAATGCCAACTATCTTAGAGATGAGCACACGTGTAACTTTGACTCAAACGGTAGAAAAGCAATTTATGTAACCAAAACTTTGTACTCCCATAATATTCTGAAATAAAACATAAATAAATAAATAAATACACAGTCACATAGTATATGAATTAAAAGCTATAATTTATGACTCCTTTGCAGATGGTTTCAAAGGAAAACAAAACTTTAGGGAGGCTATTAATTTAGTATGTCTATGTCAATTCCATTTACAAAGAGATTATAAATATGCTTAGAATAAAATGTAAATATCATAGCAGTATTTGTTAGATATTTCCTTCTGTTTATTTTCCCATGCATTTATTAACTAGAGGATAAAAAGAGGTATAGCTTTTTTATAAAGGAACTGGAGGTTGCAAATTAACTATCATCTCTGCCTGTCAAAATCTTACTCATTCTTCCTCATGTTTACTATTTTGTATGTTTGTTTTATCCCCCTATGAGCTTCTCAAGGACAAGAACTTTGTTTCTCTTTCTTTGTCTGTCTTTTTCTTTTTCTTTTTGTATCCATTGGAGCACTAATATTTGATCATTGGAAGCCTTGCTCTCCTTCTTGAATATTCTTCCCATTGTTTGGATACTAAATCTCTATCATCAATAGTGAAGGAATTGAGCACTACAAAATTATCCTAAGCAGTGGTTCTCAAATATACAGAAATATCAGAACCTTCAGCAGGACTTACTAAAACACAAATTGCTTGTTCTCAGCCAGAGAGTTTCTGATTCAGTGAATCTGGTGTAGAGACTGAGATTTTACATTTTTAACACATTCTCACTTGATGCTGGTGGTGGTGGTGGGGAGCTCCATTTTGAAAAACACTGTCCTCTGCAGGTTGATATACTATGGCCCTTGGGCCAAATCTAGACCTCAGTTTTTTTTAACTTGCTTAAAATTATTTGTTTCTATAACTACTTTAGTGAGATAAAATCCATACATCATACATTAATTTAAAATACAATGCAATGGGTTTTGTTTAATTCATAGAATTATACAATCATTCCACAATTTTAGAATATTTTCCTTCTTATGTAAAGATACCTGTACCCATTAGCAGTGACTTCCCATTTGCTCCTACCCCTAGCCTTCCTCAGTCTGTTTTTGTTGGCCTGAGAGCTTAGAATGTTTTAAAATTTTAAAGCATCATAAATAAAAAGCAAAAATAATGTGAGAGAAACATAATGTGGTCCACAAAGCCTAATATATTTACTATCTGGCAGTTTAAAAAAGAAGTTTGCCAACTCTTTTAGACGTAAGATATACCACCATTAATTATAAAAATCTAACATATGAGAATCAGACATCAATAAGGAAGTAAAAGAAATTTCTTTTCATAATATCTTAAATATTGCCTCCTGCATCAGTTTCATGGTTGATCTATCAGTGGAAATAATAAATGAATTATGAGAATGCCAAGTAGGCTACCAAAAGCCTTATTAGTTACCCAAATGATAGTAATCCTAGTAAAATGACCTTAGAATTGAAGAATCTAGGGGAGATATTATGATGAATATTGGGCTCCAGATCTAATTCCTTCCTAAGGTGTCTGATCTAAGGCAAATTACCTAATTTTCCTAAACCTTAGTTACTTCTGTATTTCCCCCTTCAGTGGGTATTATTTATACTTTCACTATTAACATTTCAATTTTGTTGTGAGAATCTAGTGAAATGATAGAACTGAAAATGATTTATAAATAGGAAAAAAATTAATATTATCATAGGTTTACTTTTGTAACTAATTCAAGAATAACTTGGATTGCTACATAAAATATTTGCATGGTACATACTTACATTAAAACATTAGTTGTTATATCTTAAATTCAAATTTAACTAGACATTTTATATTTTTATTTGCTACATTATAGCAATTATAATAATACCCTAATGTCATTTGTGTATTGTATTGTGTACTTTAGAAAGTAATTCAATGTAATCATTTCAATAAATGAATATTTGCAATAATTATTACACTGTTATTACTATTATATATAAAAAGTAAATGAGGCCTACTGAGGTTAAATTATTTATCAAATATAACACAGAAAGTAGATACACATCAAGTATTGGGATTTAAATCAGGTGTTCTAAATCAAATTACTTGGAACCCTTTCCATCTGTGTTTCCTAATTTTTTTGGACTCAAGAATCTCTTTTAAAGTAGTACGTAATCTCGATAAGCTTTTAGGAATTAAGTAATTACTTAATTATTTTTTAAAAGTAAAAATGTAAAAATTCAAGTTTTAAGTTTCTCTTGATACATGACAAAGAAATGATATTAAAGGCTTTTTTAGATATTTTATCATAAAATTCATTTAAATGTACTCTTTAAATATCATATATTTAAAGAAAAGTTTTACCTGTTTCCATTTAACAAGCAACTCATTGAGACAGCAATTAGAAATTGTCTCTTAATGTCTATTCTCCTTTTGTTTTGAAATAACTAGGCACATGTCTCCTCAAATTAAATACATTTCCCAGTCTCTGTTGTATCTAGGTGTGGCCATATAACTAAAACTGATTTTTAAAGGGAAGATATTTGACTTTTCTTTGCCTGTTACTCTTTTTTGCTAACTGAATGCTGATATGATGGGTAAACTTCTTGGATCATGAGGTGGAAGTTACCTGATAAAAGTGGGAGAGCTAGAAGAAATCTGTGTCCCTGATGAATTTGTAAAGCCACCTCACCCTTTAATTGCCTACCTTCAGTCTTTATTTTTAATTTCAGAATATTATGGAGAACAAGCATTTTGGTTATATAAATTGCTTTTGTACTATTTGAGTCTAAGTTATAAGTGTGTCCATCCCCTCGATAGTGTGCATATAACTAGACTCTATAAAGAAGTCAAGCAATTCAGCAAGAAAAAATCAAACAACCCCAGTCTTCTTTTCCATGAAAGATATATAAACTATCAAATTTAAGCTGCTATTACTGCTGAATAAGAAGATTGATGAACAAGGACCCATGATGCCTGTGCCACAATCTTGACTAGCCAAATGGATGCCTTCAAACTTGCATCATTTTCTCCACTAAATTCATTTTAAATTAAATCTTTTGTAAGTGTATCTTATTGGAGAAAGAAAATCATATATGTAAGGAGTATGGAAAATATCATTTTTGGGTTCCCAGACTCTACAGTACAGAAAGACATAGCAGAAGAAGGCTGAGACGAACAATGAGCAAGCCAAGCCATAGTATCCACTATCCACTGGTTTAATTTACATTAATTGTGTAAACACAAACATGATTTCTTGAAAAATAAATACATATTTCCTTTGGGGACTGAATGTATGTTAACAAAGAGATAGAAATTTAAACCTGGGTTATCTACTAAAAATAGATAAAAATATTTTTTGATTTGATGTTTTATACTCATGTATTTGGAATTTTAAGAACTCAATTTTTATATAATCATGTTTTATTTCTAAATTCCAAGATGTAAGACTACGTTGTAACATTTGCAACTAACATATCATGGGTATTAGTCTTCATTATTTTAATAAAATAATTAAATGGGACATAATTTTCTTTATTAATACATTTCTACTTTTTGTATTTTTTAATTGCTAGAAATCCATTTATGCTTTGCATATGATTTTGACAGAGTTAATGAGTTTTTACATCTAATAAAGGTCATCCTAAATTACATGATTATCATTTTTATATTTCTGATATTACTTTGCATTTCAATATCAATGCTCTTTATGAAGGGAAACTATACATTATATAAATAACATGAAACAATTCACTAAATCAATAAGAAACAAAATAATTTAGAATTATATACTAGTCATAATTACTATGAAATCCAGCAGGATCCAGCTGAGTGTTTTAAAACAAAGTGAATATGCCATGAGAATGGTTACTGATCTTCACTCCTACTGCACATATATATTCAATAACAGATTCAGAGGCACTCAAGGACTTAAAGAAGAAATAAGTTAAAAAATAATTTATTTGCTTTTTAAAATTAAAATGGACACTGTTATCTTCTTTATAAATTAAAATAAACACAGCATTTCTATCAATTATATGAACTCCAAGAATTCAGATTAGAAATATGGCATTAAAACAAAGTAGACTACATTTCAAAGTCTATTTGTAAATCCTGAAGCAACATTTAGTTACAGAAATATTTGGTTTGTAAATAAAACAAACATATTCCAAACAATATGCTCATAAATATAGCAATTTTTGATGGATACAAGATGGTGGATGAGAAAAATCACCAGTGTCTGTGCAAAAAAGACAGATTTCACAAAAAAGTGACAAAAATAAACAAGCAGACAAACATAGATTGGATGAGGGTTGGAAGGAAGGTTACCTGAGAATACAGGAGACTCCACGGGAAGAAGTTGTGGAGGAGAACTGGAAGTAGATAGGCCCCTGAGAAGCTTGGAGATCAGTGACAAGGGTTGGTAGAGGAGTTAATTTTCCCCTCCCTTGCATCTCAGACTGGATATGGGCTCCTGGATGATTGGAGAGACCTGCTAACACCAGTCCAGAGATGGCTGCCACCAGTGAGCAGTTAGCCTCTTGTGGATGGGGCATCAGGCTCCCAGATCCCTTAGGGTACCTCCCCATGCACAGATCTGAGCCAATTGGAAGGCATCATATTGCTTAATTCTATCCTTCCCCTTCCCTACCTGTGGGTGCCCAGAGATACAATTTAGCAATCATATAGAAGAAGCATCTCCAGGGAACAGGGCCTTTCCTTTTGGGGCTCTACAGCAGACTGAGGGGTACTCAGACTCTGAGCTCCCTACCCAACATCCCTCCCAGGTGCTGCTGGCCTGGTGACTCCAGGAGAACAGGGCAGATCCTGAGGCAAAGAGACATTGAAATCAGCTCCACCTAGCAGTTTTCTCAATAAATGTGAACAGCTTGAACTCCACACTCAAGAGACATACGCTGGCAGAATGGTCAAAAAATACAAGCAAAATATCCACTGTCTACGGGAACACATCTAACTTGCAAAGATGCATTTAAACTAAAGGTAAAGGAGTGGAAAACAGTATTTCAAGCAAACAGAAGCCAAAAGAAGGCTGGTGTGGCAGTTTTGATTTCAGATAACTTAGTTTTTAAATCAACAAAAGTAATGAAAGGCAAAGAGGATCACAACATAATGGTGAGGGTGCAGTTCAACAAGAAGACATAACAATTCTAAATATGTATGCACCCAACTTAGGTGCACCCAGATTCATAAAGCAAACTCTACTTGATTTATACAAATGGTTAAACAACA
This sequence comes from Mirza zaza, assembly GCA_008750895.1. NCBI lineage: Eukaryota > Metazoa > Chordata > Mammalia > Primates > Cheirogaleidae > Mirza > Mirza zaza. The sequence continues at coordinate 24,818 of VSMD01094982.1, read as the reverse complement.
AATACGATAATAGCCAGAGACTTCAACACCCTACCGACAGCACAGGACAGATCCTCCAAACAGAAAATTAACAAAGAAATAATGGACTTAAACAGAACTCTACAACCAATGGGCCTGACTGACATTTACAGGACATTCTACACAAACACACACACACAAAAAAACCCCACTGAATATACGTTCTTCTCATCAGCTCATGGGACATTCTCTAAGATTGACCATATCCTAGGACACAAAGCAGGTCTCACATAATTAAAAAAAATAGAAATTATACCATGTGTCTTCTCAGATCACAGCGGAATAAAAGTACAAATCAACCATAAGAGAAACTCTCATTTTTACACAAAACTGGAAACTAAACAAACTTCTGCTGAATGATTACTCCTTAAATGAGGAAATCATGGTGGAAATCAAAAGATTCTTTGAATTAAATGACAAAGGAGATACAAGTTATTAAAATATGTGGGACACAGCTAAAGAAGTACTTAGAGGAAAGCATATTTCCATAAATACATATATCTAAAGGTCATAAAGATTACAAATAGACAACCTAATGAATTGACTACAAGAGCTGGAAAAAGAAGAACACACCAACCCAAAACCCAGCAGAAGAAGTGAAATCAATAAGATCAAATCAGAACTAAATGATTTTGTGTCCGCAAAGATGTGGAAACAACTCAAGTGCCCATCAACACATGATTGGATTAATACATTATGGTATATGCGTACCATAAATACTATTCAGCTATAAAAAATGGTGATATGGTACCTCTTATATTTTCCTGGATAGAGCTCGAATCCATTCTACTAAGTGAAGTATCCCAAGAATGGAAAAATAAGCACCACATGTACTCACCAGCAAAATGTTTTCACTGATCAACACCTATGTGGACATATAGGAATAATATTTATTGGGTATCAAACAGATGGGAGTGGGAAGAAGGGATGGGTATATATGTACATAATGAGTGTGATGTGCACCATCTGGTGGATGGACATGCTTGAGGCTCTGCCTCCGGAAGAGTAGAGGGGGAAGGCAACACATGTATCCTAAACATTAGTACACCATAATATGCTAAAATTAAAAAAAATAAAAACTAAATGAAATTGAAAACAGGAAAACTATATGTAAGATTAATAAAACAAAATGTTGGTTCTTTGAAAAAAAAATCAACATGCCTTTGGGTAGACTAATGAAAAGCAGAAAAGAAAAATCTCTATTTAGCTCCATCAGGGAAAATAAAGGAGAAATTACAACTGATGCCACAAAGATACAAGATATAATTTATGAATACTACAAAAACCTTTATGTACCCAAAATGGAAAATGTGGAGGAAATGGAGAACTTCTTAGAAAACCACAGCCTCCCTCGGCTCAACAAGGAAGAAATAGAATTCATGGGCAGACAAATATCAAGTACTGAAATTGAAACAGCAATAAAAAATCTTCGCAAAAAGGGAAGTCCCAGACTACATAGTTTCACACCTGAATTTTACTAGACCTACAAAGAAGACCTGGTGCCTATCTGGCAGAATTTTTTTTCACAACATTGAGAAGGATGGAAACCTCCCTAACACATTTTATGAAGTCTACATAACCCTGATACCCAAACCAGAAAATGATGCAACAATAACAACAACAAAAACTACAGGCGAATATCCTTTATGAATATAGATGCAAAAAATTCTCAACAATCCTAGCTAACCAAATCCAAGTGCTTATCAAGAAAATAATCCATCATGACCAAGTGGGCTTTATTGCAGAGATGCAGCGATGGTTCGACATACACAAATCTATCAACATAATTCACTACATATACAGAAGAAAAAAACAAAGACATACAATCCTCTCAATAGACGCATAAAAAGCATTTGACAAAATTAAACACCCTTTTATGATAAGATGATAACAAAATAGGCATAGACGGGGCTTATCTAAAAATGATACAAGCCATATATGACAAACCCACAGCCAACATTATACTGAATGGGGAAAAATTGAAACAACTGGAACTGGAACCCACTTAGAACTGGAACAATGCAAGGATGCCATTATCACCACTTCTATTCAACCTAGTGCTGAAAGTCTTTCCTATAGCAATCAGACAAGACAGTGGAATTGAGGGCATCCAAATGGGGATAGAAGAGATTAAACTCTCACCTTTTGCTGATGATAGGATATTGTATCTAGAAAACACCAAGGATTCAACCAAGATAACCCTTGAATTGATAAATGAATTCAGTAAAGTCTCAGGATACAAAATCAATACAAACAATCAGAGACATTCATATACACCAATAACAGTCAAACTGAGAACCAAATCAAATTCTCAATTCTCTTCACATTAGCAACAAAGAAAATAAAGTACTTATGGACATATTTAACTAAGCAGGTAAAAGACTTCTACAGGGGGAAGTATGAAACATTGAGGAAGGAAATAATAGAGGATGAAAACAGGTGGAAAACCAACTATACCATCCTCGTGGGTCAGCAGAATCAACATTGTTAAAATGTCTATACTACCCAAAGTGATCTACAGAGTTAAATCAATCCCTATTAAAATACCAACATCATTTTTCACAGATAACAAAAAAATAATTTTATGTTTCATATGGAACCAGAGGAGACCCCGGATAGCAAAAGCAATCTTAGGCAATAAAAACAAAATGGGAGGGATCAATTTACCAGACATCAAAATATAATACAGGACTATAGTAATTAAAACAGCTTAGAATTGGCATAAGAACGGAGACATAGATCTACGGAACAAAACTGAGAACCCAGATATAAAACCAGCCTCATATAGCCATCTAATCTTTAACAAAGCAGACAAAAATATACACTGGGGAAATAATTTTTATTCAGTAAATGGTGTGGGGAAAACTGGATAGCCACATGTAGAAGACTGAAGGAGGATCCACACTTTCACCTCTCGCAAAAATCAACTCACGGTGGATAACAGAATTAAACCTAAGCCCTGAAACTATAAGAATTCTTGAGGAAAATGTTGGAAATATTCTTCCAGACATTGGCTTAGTCAAATAATTTATGAAGAAGACCCCAAAGGGAATCACAGCAACATCAAATATAAATAAATCAGACCTTATCAAATTAAAAGCTTCTGCACAGCCAAAGAAACTATAAGAAGAGCAAACAGATAACCTACAGAGTGGGAGAATATATTTGAATGCTATACATCTGATAAAGGGCATATAACTAGATTCTATTTACAACTCAGGAAAGTCAGCCAGAAAAATCAAACAACCCTATCAAAAATTGGGCAAAGGACGTGAACAGAAACTTTTCAAAAGAAGACAGAATAATGGCCAACAAACATATGAAAAAATGTTCAACATCTCTAATTATCAGGAAAATGCAAATCAAAATCACAATGAGATATCACTTATCTCTAGTGAGAATGGCCTTTATCAAAATGTCTCAAAACAATAAATGTTGGTGAGGATGCAGAGGGATAGAACACTCATATATTGCTGGTGGGACTGCAAACTAGTACAACCTCTGTGGAAAGCAATATGAAGATACTCTAAGCGAATACAAGTAGATCTACCATTTGATCCAGCAATGCCATTACTGGGCATCTACCCAAAAGAACAAAAGACATTCTATAAAAAAGACATCTGCACTGGAATGTTTATAGTATCACAATTCACAATTGCAAAGCTGTGGAAACAACCCAAGTGCCCATCAATACATGCGTGGATTAATAAAATGTGGTATATTTATACCATGGAGTACTATTCAGCTCTAAGAAACAATGGTGTATAGCACCTGTTGTATTTTCCTCGATATAGCTGGAATCAGTTCTACTTTGTGAAGTATCCCAAGCATGGAAAAATACTTTGCCTACATGTATTCACCAGCAAATTGGTTTCACTGATCATCACCTAACTGAAAATACAGGAATAACATTTACCGGGTGTTCAGCAGATGGGAGGGGGTAGGAGGGTATGGGTATATGCATACATTATAGTGTGATGCACACCATCTGGGGGATGAACATGCTTGAAGCTCTGACTCAGGGGGTATGGTTGGCAAGGGAAATATGCATAACCTAAATACTTGTACCCCCATAATATGCTGAAATTAAAAAAAAACACACATACACAAAAAAAAAAGATTCTAAAATTTATATGTTGAAGCAGAAGACCAGAATAGCTGAGTCAGTATTAAAAGAGAACAAATTAGTATTACTGACACTACTCAACTACGTCATATACTATATAGCTACTGTAATCAAGATAATGTGGTATTGGTTAAAGAAAAATAAATTAATGGAACAGACTAGAAATCACTAGATAGATTCCTATAAAACAGCAAACTAATCTTTGACAAAAGAACAATGGGAATACAAAGAAGAAAATAATTCCCTTTAAAAAAATAGTGCTCAAACAAGTGGACTTCCACATACAAAAAAAAGAGAAAAGAAAAGAAAATAATGAAGACACAGGCCTTACATCCTTCACATAAATTAACTCAAAACATATGAAACACTTAAATGTAAAACACAAACTCTACAAATCTTAAAGAATAATGTATGAGAAAATCTAAGTGACGTTGGGTATGATAATTAATTTTTCAATACAACACTAAATACATAAACCATGAAAGAAAAGATTGATAAGATTGACTATATTAATATTATAAATTTTTGGTTTTTGAAAGACAATGTCAAGAAAATGAAGCAAGCCATATACTCTGAGAAAATATTTGCAGAAGCTATATCTGACAATGGGCTATTAATAAAAAATATACAAAGAACCCTTGATAATTAACAATAAAACAAAAAGGGATATTGGTGGAATAGAGAAGGTAAATTAGAGTAAATTTAAGAATGCATATAGGAGGTAAAGAAGAAGATGATAAAGTGTGCGTATATTTAAAAAAAAATCTTAGATGTAATGGGGAACACAGAAATTGGGCAGCAACTGAAGAGAATGTGAGATCAAGAAAGCCAAGCAGAAATATAAAGGCATGAATAAGTCTAGCATTTATGAGAGATGTTGAGAGTTTTCTGGTGACCAGAAAAATAGAGAACCTCTAAAGTCAGGAAATTTCCTCCCACATTAAGAAACATCCACGATAGCTTACATCTCCAGAACCACAAAGACAGTGCCACAATTAGGAAGCTGCCATGATTAGGAAACCACCATAATAGAGAAGTCTTCACAGGCATGAAGCCATACAACTGCTATAGGTTTTGAAACTACTAGAAACCTACTATAATGCACATCAAGATAATGAAATCTCCAAGCCCCATGAAGCTGATCACTTGATACTGGGAACTCTGGTGCTGCTGTTGTAGAGAACCAAAATGTTTTTGTTTTTTAATCTCATGCAAGAACATCTGATGGGCCAAATATAATCTCATCCTAAAGTCTACCAGAAAGTTAGCCTAAAATATGTAATTTCATATTTGCTACAGTACCAAAATTAACCTCTCATTATGAAGCAGAAAACACAGCTGTACTAGAAAAGGTAAAAAGTATTGACTTCATTTTAATTTAAGACAAATAAAACTAGACTAAAAAATAGTATCACATTATAGAAGTTATTTTTTCCCAAACTGAAAACAGTTACATTGTTTATCTTTTGGACTCATATTTCTTTCTTTACTCTTCACTTTCAAGACAAAATACATACAATAATCTTTAAAAGACATTTCTATGTAAAATCCTATTTAATAAGCACTGCAATGCCCGAAGAAACTGTACTTCATAGTTTTATGTGTTCACTAGATGGCACCGTTAGATAAACAATAGATAAATGAAAACCTTCAGAACATATTGTGTGGATTGAAATAGCAATATTAGTGCACACACTTTGCAGGCAAATTTCAAAATTATTTTAACACATACATGAGATTCTTGATTTTTATTTCATCCAATTATTGCTAAAATAGTAATTTATTTTCAATTTTTAACACTTTATTTGTCTTAAAGAGGGAAGAAGTATTTTGACATTTAAGAATAATTATTGAAATGTATTTAACAACTTGCTTAGGAAAGTGCTTTAGATTTTGCTGATGGCTTAATAAAAATGAACACAAATCTTTTAAAATCTTTTTATTTCAGTATATTACGGGGGTAAAAATGTTTAGGTTATGTATATTGCCGTTGCCCCACCAGAGTTAGAGCTTAAAGAGTGACCATCCCTCAGACGGTGCACACCACACCCATTAGCTGTGTATTTACCTATCCTCTCCTCCCTCCCTCCCCTCTGGCCAACACCCAATGAATGTTAATGTTATTACTATATATACACTTAAGTGTTGATCAGTCAATGCCAATTTACTGGTGAGAACATGTAGTCCTTCTTTTTGCATTCTTTAGATACCTCACTTAGTAGAATGGGTATCAGCTCTATCCAGGATGACACAAGAGGTGCTATATTGCTATTTTTATTTTGTGGCTGAGTAGATCTCCATTGTATACATATAACACATTTTATTAATACACTCATGTATTGATGGGCATTTGAGTTGTTGCCACAACTTTGCAATTGTGAATTGTGCTGCTATTACCATTCGAGTGCACATGTCTTTTTATAGAAAGAATGTCTTTTGTTCTTGTGGTAGATGCCCAGTAATGGCACTGCTGAATCAAATGATAGTTCTACTTGTATCTCTTTGAGATATCTCAATATTGCTTTCCACAGAGGTTGCACTAGTTTGAGGACCCACCAGCAGTATATGCGTGTTCTTATTTCTCCACATCCACTCCAATATTTATTGGTTTGGGACTTTTTGATAAAGGACATTCTCACTGGGGATAAAAGTGATACCTCATTTTGGTATTGAGTTGCATTTCCCTGAGGATTAGAGATGTTGAACATTTTTTCTTATGTTTGTTAGCCATTAGTCTACTTCTTTTGAAAAGTTTCCATTCATGTCCTTTGCCCACTTTTTGATAGGGTTGTTTGATTTTATCTTGCTGACTTCCCTGAGTTCTAAATAGATTCTAGTTATCAGGCCTTTATCAGATGTGTGGCATGCAAATATTTTATTGATTATGTAGGTTGTCTGTTTGCTCTTGTGATAGCTTCCTTGTGCAGAAGCTTTTTAATTTGATCAGGTCCCATTTATTTACATTCGTTGTTGCTTGATGGACTTTGGGGTCTTCTTCATAAATTCTTTGTCTAGCTCAATGTCTATAAGAGTTTTTATAACATTTTCTTCTAGAATTCTTGTAGTTTCATGCCTTAGGTTTAAGTCAGTTATCCACTGTGAGTTGATTTTTCTGAGAAGTGAAAGGTGTTGATCCTGTTTTAGTCTTCTACACGTGGCAATCCAGTTTCCCCGCACCATTTATTGAATAAGGATTCTTTTCCCCGTTGTATATGTTTTTGTCTGCTTTGTCAAAGACTATATGGCTATATGAGGCTGATTTTATATCTTGGTTCTCAGTTCTGTTCCATTGGTCTATGTCTCTGTTCTTCTGCATGACTGATGTTTATAGAACATTCTACCCAAAACACACTGAATACATGTTTTTCTCATCAGCTCATGGGAAATTCTCTAAGAAAGACCATATCCTAGGCCACAAAGCATGCCTCAAAATTTAAAAAAAAATAGAAGTTATATCATGCATCTTCTCAGACCACAGTGGAATAAAATTAGAAATCAACTCCAACAGAAATCTCATATCTAAACAAAGTCATGGAAACTAACCCACCTTCTGCTGAATGGTCATTGCGTTAAGGAGGAAATCAAGATGGAAATCAAAAGATTCTTTGAACTAAATGATAAAGGATACACAAGTTATCAAAATCTGTGGGACACAGCTAAAGCAGTCTTGAGAGGAAAATTTATTATATATGAGCGCCAGAGAAAACTTTTCTAATTGGGTGGGCATATGGCAATGGGCTCCATAGATTCTCAAAAGAGTAGCACTAATGTTGTAGTGTGAGTGTATGCATCAAAGAAGTGTAATAAAAATTACTCAATTGTTTTGAATTTCTGACTTGACTCACACTGGAGCGCACATGTGTATAAGTTAAAGAGTGGTCGTGATTTGTAAGCATATATAGCCCGATCAACAAGAAGTTGCTAATAAGTTAGTAAAAATAATCCTATAAATATCTAGATGTTCCTAAATCAAGAGGGATTAAGTTAACTATATCCAATTAATACACAAATACCATGCTAAAATGGAATTTTATCATTGATAATATTAACATCAATTTGATATTCTAAAATGATCTGAGTCTAGAAGGTATTCCATGTAACACCGGTTTTAATAACCAATATCTCATCTGAAAGTTATACATGAAAGAACTTTCCTACCAATATAGAAGATGAATGAAGAGTGTTATGGATTGAATCATATCCCACATCAATATTTATATGTTGATGTAATAACTCCCAGTACCTGAGAATATGATCTTATTTGTAAATACAATTGTCACAGATGTAATAAGCTAAGACCAAGTCATACTGGAGTAAGGTGGTCACCTAATCCAATATGACTGGTGTCCTTACAAAAAAAATTGGGCATAGATACACATGGAGGAAGATGATGTGAAGAGACATCTACAAGCCAAGGACACAGATATGTAACAGATCCTTCCCTCACAGCCCTCAGAAAGAACTAACCCTGATTATATATTGATCTTGAACTTCTAGCCTCTAGAACTGTGAGATAATAAATTTCTGTTGGTAATCCACCCAGAATGTGGTACATTGTTATGGCAGTGTTACCAAAAACTCACCACTTGTACTCACGGCTGTATCAGAAGAACAAGTGGTTTGAGGAGAAAGAAGGAGAAATTTATTACCTTGTCAACAAAGGAGGAAAAATGGCAGAATCTCATCTCAAAACCCACATTTCCTGTCCATAAGTAGCAATACGGAACTTTTCAAAAGGGGGCCTTCAGTTTTGGGTTATTGTCTTTAATGATTCGAATCATCCCATCTCTGCTGAAGACAAAGTCTGTGACTTCAGCCCACCTGGGAGGCTGGCACCAGGCCTGGGATGGCTGAGTTGTCTCCTGTAACACGAAGAACAAAAGACATTCCCCTGCCCCTCCCAACCACCTCCCCAAGACAGGGATGCAGGCCAAGCCACAGTTCTCAAAAAGAGTGAGGTAAGTTTTAAATAGACAGAAAATATTTTATTATTGCCATTTTTTCAAGCCATTCGCCTCTGTTACATATTCCCCACTCTCAATTTTACACTTCCATATCTATGGAAGGAAGTATGACACAGTCTTCGGGCTACTTCATGCTGAAATAGGGATGACATTTTAGATGGAATTTTATACTTATGTATGTCATAGCAAAGCTTTGGCAATATATTTACAGCAACAGATTACCAGGTGAAAAAATCATAAGCAACAACTACAACAGTGAAGATTGGCAAGGAAAACTGGACTGTTGCCTTGTACACAATGTCCAATACAGGGCTGGGCTAGAAAGAAACATGGGAACTCTGAGTATAGAGCTATTAGTTGAACCCTGTAGGTGATCCAAGAGACCAGCTTATACAAATTCAGAAATCATATACAGCACTGAACAAAGTTTAGGATGATAAATGCAGCAGCAAGACAGATCAAACAGAGAGGCGATAGCCCAGGGAAATCCTCACTAAGGAGTTGTCTCTCCATCCTATAGAAAGAACAGATAATCAAAGAAAGGTTAGCAAAAATATTAACATTTTCATTTTTCCCTTTTCTTAAACAGTTACTTTAGATCACCTAAAGGCTGTCCCTTCTGCTGTGGGTTTGGGTCCTCTTCTTCCATGGGACACCTCTTTACTCTGGTATGATGGATCTGAGGTTTCATTTCTGACAATTTCAACAAGGTGTGAGTTATTAGAGGCACTTCATAGGGTTTCTTCCAGTTGTCTGCTTTCAACTGGGGTAGAGACCTAAAAGAGGCAAACTCATGCACAGTGGTTAGCATCTGGCCCACTCATTTAAAATACTGCTTTACCCTGCTTTCTTTACTCATAGCTATATTATCATACTTACCTCAGAGTTCTAGGAAGGGTCTTTCATAAACTATGTTTTTAGTGGCTTAACTTAAGCCAGCCTCTGAGGGCTATCCTTATCCAGAGGATGACAAGCAGTAATACCATATGCTACTTTTCTTTATCAATTTTAGAATGTGACTTTGCTTATTTCTTGGGCTACCTTCTATTTAAAAGAGAGTCTATTTTCACTCTGTATGTATAAGAGGAGCCTGTGAACATTTTGCTGACCTTTGGGATCATTCAATCCACCAGGTCCATCTCCTTTGATAAAAGGCTCATCAGGTTCCAACTGATGCTCCACTGAAAGAAGTTCATGTGTGACTATAGGATATTGTGTATTAGATCCAAGTACAGACCATGTGGAGCAACATCACAATGGAGTAGTTACCTTGGGCTCTCTGGAGTGCTGGGTCCTGTCAACAATGGGGCTGTTGGTCCAGAGACTGAGCCAATAGTTAAAAGCCAGGGCGGCAACAAGAAGGTGAGTCCCAGGACTCAGGCAGTTTGACTTTGCCTGTCTGAGCCTTGTCTGCCTCAATCAGTCTCCAGATCCCTCCTTCTTGGCCCCAGATTTCTATAGTTTGGCATGCTGCTGTGGTGTCTACTAACATCTTTTCTATAGGAGGAAGAGTCGCTGAGCTGTCTCTGCAGCTGCCTGTCCATGGCGTCCATAACCAGCATGCCATTTTCCATCTGCTTGGACTCTTTCCCTGGCCTGTTGATGCTCGTCATCCCATTGTCCTCTGAAGCTTGTTCCAACTCTATGCTGGTGTGCACACACAGGAACTCAAGCATACAGGAAATCAGCAAAGGCAGTGATACCCATCAGAAGGGTTCTGGTAATTTTATATGTTCCCTCTATTTGGGTGAGACAAAGACTCACCAGCCTGAAAAGATATCTACTAATACCGAGTGACACTGCCAATCATCAAAAGGGTTGGGCCTCCTGCATGTTGGTTTTTTGTTTGTTTGTTTGTTTGTTTTTGTTTTATTTTGTTTTGTTTTGTTTTGTTTTGTTTTTGTGGAATGGGGTGCCTCTCTGTCTTTGGACCATCCTGAGCACATAAACAGTTTGTTGCAAACAGGGTCCTCCAAAAAAAGGTCCCACGAAATCCATTAAGGCAAGCACACAAACAGTCCACTGCAAATAGGATCCTACCAAATGAGGGTCACCAAATCCATTAAGACATTATGTCTATAAGAGGTGAATTTATGTAGGTGCCCCATAAGAGGCCACATCAAAACTTTGGGTAGGAGAATAAGTCCATTAGTATACTATCTCCATCTATCTGTACCATCACAAATCGCAAAGTACCAGGCCTTAGCTTTAAAGTGGATCTAAATCTACCTCCCCAGAAAACAGACTGCCTCCAGCACACTCTGTAGCAGTCTTGTCATTGGCCTGATTTATTTCTGCCGTACTGGCCAACTGCTTGGGCTCAACCACAGCCTGTATCAAGGACATTATTTTAGTGGCATATTTTACATTCTTATCCCCTGCCAACAGAAGACTTCTTTTCTCTCAAATGGCACTAGAAGAATGTCCAATAATTAAAGCATATTTAGAGTCTGTATAAATTTTTACCTTTTTCATCTTGATAACTGTAACTCAGCTTCCTGGGCTGAAGTTCCAGGTGACAGTGTCACTGCTGTGTTCACTGCATATCCAGTCCCTCATTGTCCAGAAAGCTCTTTCATCAGTGAAATATCCCAATCTTGCTCTGACATCTGCTGATATGACAGATCCATCCTGCTAGAATACAGTCTCTGGAACCTCTAAACAGTCATGTTGTAAAGGAAAAATGGTGGCGGGATTCGGAATAGACATAGTCTTTAATAAAATTTTATCAAGGAGGCTATCTTCTCACAATATTGTTCAGTGTCTTTGAGAAGTATACCACTGGCCTGGAATATTTCTCAACATTTATACTAAGAATGCTAAGGCTCATTCCTTATTTTTCTCCATACAAGGGTTTTACTATTAGTATGGAGTCTGGGATCTAGATGCCATTCCTAGGAACCCCAGACAAGTTAATACAAGTTTAAAAATTTTTCCAATTGCAGGTTTGTAAGTCCCCTGGCTAAGCTTTTATCAAATAATGCAGGAGAGTCCTTTCAAACCTCCCAACACAGTTCAACAGTACTGCAAAGCCACTCCAGTCCCAGGATCCTGTCATTTAAATACTACTGAGTACCATGCAAGTTCCTCAGCCACAATTTGCCTACAGCTGCCTCACTGCTCTCTGGATCCTTCCACCGCTTCTGTCTTCCTGGCTGAATGCCCAGTGATGGGGGAGAAGGAACCCTTCAGATCACTTCTGTCCATATGGGTTGGTACCAGTTGAATCCCCACTGTCAATCTTTTCTAGGGCTCTTGTGAGGATATTTGAAGGCAGGAGGCTTTGGCCCTTCCTTTGCCATCTGAGTCCTGAACTTAAATATATATATATATATACATATATATATATATATATATATATATATATATATATATTTCTTCTCCTGGGGGTTTCTTGCGACCTGGAAGCTTTTGTAACTTTTGGGAAATGTTCTTTCTAATGTTCTTCCTTTTTACAAAAAGTACACTAACTGTACATAAATTATCATCTTCTGGCCATATTGAGTTTTCTGCCTGGTCATAGAAGTTAAGACCATTTCTAACCCTGAGGTACAATTTAGTGGACATGTGACTGAAGAGTTCTATTTGTGCCCTCCCCTGCCCCTTGCAGTGGCAGCGGGTGCTTGGGCTCATGGGCAGTGGTTCCAGCAAGGTGACTGTGGCCACTGCATAGGCCTCACTGGCCCTGTTGTGGGCGAAGAACATGTAGACCCCCTCATTGATGGGCAGGCCACCACTAGCAGGCCATGCTCAGCGTCATCTGCCCCCAAGCTGCCAGCTGCTGCCTGCCCTTCAGGATAATGGGTGGCGGCTCCCCAATAACTACACATTTGAGCTTGGTGTCGGCAACATTTACCACTTGCACAGGCCACAAGAGCAGTGTAGGGGAAGGGAAGATGGCAGGCCCACAGAGGCTGGGACCTGTGGCAAGAGCCCTGGAGGCAGGGCACATCAGGGACCAGGCATGGGGACCCACAGCTCTCCCCTGGTCTCCTCTTGGCTTGCCTCCTTACCTTTGGCCTGGAGCTGCAGCACTGCAGCAGTGATTCCCTGGGAAGGATCTGTGTGAGCGGGTGGGAAAGGCACCTCTTCCCCGCCCACCTAACGACCTCTTGTAGGGGTACCATAACACCCCAACTTTGATGGGCATCAGTGTGTCCCTGTCATTTGTGTGACCAGGGGTGTTCAAGCAACAGGTACTCCCTCCCAGACCCTTTGCTGTGTGGCAGTGACCCATGCTCAACAGTTCCTTCTTTCACTGGAGGAATCTGTCTGTTTCACTAAAATGCAGTATACTATTAACTTTATCCCAGGCCTTCAAGATTATATTAGGTTATTAAACATGAAATATCCAACCTTGAACCAAACAAGAAAATTGAATATTTCCTATCCAATAACCCAACACATTTGGGATCTCATCCTGTTTACCTGATCTTTAGTTAAAAGAATTTCAGTTACAAGACAGTACAGTTTAAAGTTGCATTTAACAGCCACGTTTCCTCGCACTCTGGCACATATATTGGATTATGATGAAATCATTTTCCTTAGACATAGGTTTGCAGCTATAAGTTGACCATTCAGCCAAAAATTTTCCCAAAGTATTTCTAGATGAAACTGGTTTATACTGCTAGAAACCTCACGAATAACAAACACAGACAATACTGAGAATTATCAACACAAAATGGAAGGCCTACCAAACAAATGGGAATCAAAAGGGGACAAATGCCACTCTAAATGGCACCTCAGATGGTGCCCCGAATGCCCTACCATAGGGCTGGAAGGTTCAAAACCCTCCCCAAATGCTGGCTTAGTGCCCCCATTTCCTGAAAACTGCAAATAAGCTCAATCGAAACCAGGAACCCAAGCTCCCCTGAGCCCCACAATTTTAGCCCCCCAATAGTGCTCCTCCAAAAACCAATAGGAAGGTATGAAAATCTTCCCAAAATGAGTGAAATTAGAGTCTGGGCATGCACTCCAGGAAACTTACGAAACAGACAAATGGCCATGGCATCTGGACATTCCCAAATCAATTTCTTTACCCTCAATAAATTTCAGGTTGCAGGGAGGTGCATTTACTACAGGGAGAGAGATATGGAGTTCCCCAGAGCTAAAATAGTCTCTGGAAGCTTCTGGGATCGTCCCATACTCTCACACACCCCCCAAAAAAGCCACTCCTCCCAGTGAAGACCCATGGCTTGACCCAGGGCTGCTCTCCTGTTCTGGGGTGCCTTTTCACCAGGCTGCTAATCAGGGCCCACCCAGAGTGCCAAAATCTGTTACTGAAAGCTCAGCATTTGTACTTGAGGCTGCATTGGAAGAATGAGAGCAAGTGGTTTGAGGAGAAGAAAATATTCTCTTCTCAATACCCAAATTTCCTGTCCATAAGCAGAAATAAAGAGCTTTTAAAGGTAGGTTCCTCAGTTCTAGCCTATTGTTGTTAAGGATTCTAATCATCCCATCTCTGCTGAAGACAAAGCCCGCAACCTCACCCCACCTGGGAGGCCAGCACCAGGCCTGGGATGTCTGAGCTACTATCTCCTGTAACAAAAAGAACAAAAGAAGTTCCCTTGCTCCTCCAGACCACCTGAGGCAGGGATGCAGGCCAGGCTGCAGTTCTCAAAAAGAGTGAGGTAAGTTTAAACAGAGAAAATATTTCATTTTTGCTGTTTTTTCAATCCATTCCCTCTGTTACATATTCCTCACTCTCAATTTTACATTTCCATATCTATAGGAGAAGGGACCACTACTCTGTTACAGCAGCTCCAGTAAACTAATATACAGAGGAATCCAATTTCAATAAAATAGATTGTATACATAAAAAAGACAAGGTTAGATATTTTGGCAGCAAGTCAAATTAGAAATTGATAAAGTAAAAACTGACTTAACATTTACAATATTAAGAATACAAAAAAGTTAATAATCCAATAGAAACATCCAAAATATTCAATGTTGAATTCAGAAGTAGAAATGAAACGTCAGCTTCAACTATGTCTAGGTACACTAGCTAAAGCCAACTAGAACAAATGATCCTAAAGAAAGAATCACTGTTTCCAAAATAACGTAGAAGTATCCAATTTCCAGGTATTTTAGGAAGGATAAGTGCTAAAATGTAATATTAAGGCAGACTTCCAGTAAGAAATGTGGTATAAAAGAGAATAGGCTGTTCTTAAACATATCTTTAAGGATCAGCAGGATGGGTAACTAAGAAGTCCTAACAGCTCTATGTGAATGAGTTCTTCACATTTGGTTCTGGGTTGGGATAGGGAGAACAGAATAGTAACATAAGAACTCTGGGCATATAGGAAGTAACGCAAAACAAAAACTGGATATGACTGGAGTTGGACAAACTAAAGGCAGGTGGGAGAATTCACGGCATGTTTTCCTTAATTATCTCTCTATCATATATCTATATTTGTCTATGTATTTCTCAGTTTGTATCTATAATCTTTGAATTAACACTCTGTAATTTTCAAAACACTTTCCTTAACATTTGTACCCCCATAATATGCTGGGGGGAAAAAACATTTAAAGCAATAAAAAAAAAAAGAAAGAAAGAAAGAAAAAGAAAATACAACATCTGCAAGAAAAAAAAAAAGGAAAAGAACAAAAAGTTATGCTTTGGTAAAGGAGCATAAATATGCTAACATAAGGGCAATTGATAAGAGCTATCTATACTTCTCTTTGAAGTTCTTTGAAAATGATAATCTTGTTAGGTTGTTATATTAGGGTAAGTAACAACAGCTGTAACAAGCAATCCCTAAATCTCAATGACTGAGCATAATAAAAAATTATTTCTTGCTTAAAAATAACTTTAAAATATTTATTGTGTCTTATTTTGTTCCTACAATAAGCCCATGAGCAAGCCAATATTGTTATCCTTCTTTTACAGATAGTTTTAAGAGATTAACAACTTGCCCATTGTAACTAAGTAATATTGTTGAGCCACAAACTGATTCTTATAGTTTTCAGATTCCAGTCCTTTACCCACCACATTACGCTAAATTACCTGAGTAGAAAGTCTGCAGCGAGGATATTGAGGAAAGGAAAATACTGGTTAGTCTACTTTTTGGTAAACTAAATGTTATTGACATTATGACCTTTCCTTACCACAAACCTGAAGCAAAGAAAGCACTGGACAATTTAAGAAGTAGAGATCTTGATTTTTTCCTCTCTTCAACAGCAGAAAAGGGATATCAAAATCCTACAGCAATTGCTATTACCAGTACTTTCCACAATGAAGTTTACTGAATTATAGGTTTGCATGATGACAAGATGTGAGTCAAAAGACTCACATAGACAAACAGGCAGATAGAATTTTTAATTGCTAAAATACCAGAGAACATGGGTTTTACTCCAAAGTAAAAATGGGTATTGTATTATCTCAAAGAAAGAAGGAAATTATAAGGAAAAAAATCTTAATGGATGGCACTGTACAGCAGGACCTGAATAACATTAGTTGTTTGTTTTGTTATAACATTGATGAGAAAACAAATTGATTTTTGGCCGAGGCCACTGTTGTTTGGAGTTTTCACATTCTCCTCATGTCTGCATGAGTTTTCTCTGGGTACTCTGGTTTCCTCCTTCATCCCAAAGATGTGCACGTTAAGTTAACTGGTATGTCTAAATTGTCCCAATATGAGTGAATTTCAGTTGGTATGTGTGTATTCTTCAATGGAATGACATCTTGTTCAGGATGTAATTGTCCTTTGCCTTGTTCCCTGAGCTGCTGGGGTTGGAAAGTGAATTAATACAAATTCTTCTAAAATTAGTATTTGGTCAGGCACAGTGGTTCACACCTATAATCCTAGCACTCTGGGAAGACAAGGCAGAGAGAACACTTGAGGTCAGGAGTTTGAGACCAGTCTGATCAAGAGTGAGACCCCATCTTTACTAAAAATAGAAAAGATTAATCAGGCATTTTGGCATGTGCCTGTAGTCCCAGCTACTTGGGAGACTGAGGCAGGTGGATCACTTGAGCCCAGGAGTTTGAGGTTGCTGTGAGCTAGGCTAACAACATAGTGCTCTAGCCTGGACAACAGAATGAGGCTCTGTCTCAAAAAATAAATTTACACATACATACATACATAAAATTAAATTAAAATTTGAGCAAAGGACATGAACAGAAACTTTTCAAATGAAGACAGAATAATGGCCAACAAACATACGAAAAAATGCCCAACATCTCCAATCATCAGGGAAATGCAAATCAAAACCGCAATGAGATTTCACTTATCTCCAGTGAGAATGACCCTTATCAAAAAGTCTCAAAACAATAAATTTTGGCATGGATGTGGGGAGATAGGAACACTCCTACACTGCTGGTGGGACTGCAAACCAGCACAACCTCTGTGGAAAGCAATATGGATATACCTTAAAGAGATGCCAGTAGATCTACCATTTGATCCAGCAATGCCATTACTGGGCATCAACCCAGAAGAACAAAAGACATTCTATAAAAAAGATATCTGCCCTTGAATGTTTATAGCAGAAAAATTCACAATTGCAAAGATGTGGAAACAACCCAGGTGCCCATCAATACATGAGTGGATTAATAAAATGTAGTATATGTATACCATGGAGTACTATTCAGTTATAAGAAACAAGGCTGATATAACACCTCTTGTATTCTTCTGGATAGAGCTGGAATCCATTCTACTAAGTGAAGTATCCCAAGAAATGAAAAATAAGCACCACATGTACTCACCAGCAAATTGGTTTCACTGATCAACACCCAAATGGACATATAGGAATAAAATTTATTAGGCGTTGGGCAGATGGGAGGGGGGAGGAGGGGATGGCTATATAGATACATAATGAGTGTGATGTGCACCATCTGGAAGATGGACATGCTTGAAGTTCTGACTCGGGGGGGAGTAAGGGGGTGAAAGGCAACACATGTAACCTAAACATTTGTACCCCCATAATATGCTGAAATAAAAAATAAAAATATAATATAATAAAATAAATAAATATCTACATACATACATAAAAATTTAAATTAAATTTTGTAATGGGTATGATAATCATATAAATGCATGACTGTAAATTATATAACATAAAAGAGCTCAGCAAGCTTGCCATATTTGTTATTGTTTTTAAACTGTATGATGGTAGAAGTTGCTCCTTATAATTTTCACTTTGTAAACATTTATTCCTTGATTTAGCCCACCCCCATTATGACCACTGTCACTTTCTGATTTAACAAATATTAAGTAATTATATCACTTGTTTTTATTAATCCTTCTTAAATGTATGTATAGTTCCCATTTATTTCAATGTTTAATATTAAAGTGTTTTGGAACTTTATTTAAAAATTGGTGATGTTTTTGTGACCAGAAATATGCAATAGAAACTTAACTCTTATTTTAATCAATTAAACCTTGATAAAATTAATTTCATGAAACACCATTTTGCTTAAAGTGACAGTTTCCAAGAACCTATCTATGATGATAAGAGAAGACTTGCTGTATAGAAATAAATGAAAAAAGTGAACATATGACTAGAAGATAGAATTCTTTTAACATTAAGAAGTATTTTAGTGTCCATGTATAGTGAAAAAACTATTAACTCAAAAAACATGATCTATAACGTTAATGAAGCAATTGGTGCAGTTTTTTGAGTGACTTGACTGGTTGTTTTTAGTCTTGAACCATAATGCTTTCCAAATGGCTTGTACAATTCAGACTATTTTAGTCTGTTTTTGTACTGCTATAACAGAATACCTGAGCCTGGGTAACTTATAATGACTAGAAATTTATTGGTTCACAGTTCTAGAGGCTGAGAAATCCAATATCAAGGTGATGGCATCTTGCAAGGGCCTTCTTGCTGTGTCATTATATAACTGGCTCTGTGAACAAATTTCAATGACCCCCATATATTTTTTCATAATACTCTGCCTTAACTCCTTGGCCTTATGAGTTGTTTCACAGAAATGGTGTATTTTCTGCAAGACAAAGGAGCCAAGATTCTTAAGTTAAGACTTCCTGATGTCTAGACTCACCATCCGCCACAACATGCCCCTAATGCATGTAGCCCCTTGTTAGTTACACCATTATCTACCACAAGGCACATGGCCCCTGCTTTAAAAGCCTGTTATATCTGATATTCCAAAGGACAGATTTGAATCAACTTCTTCCATTCTGCTGACATTTGTTGTGTTAAAAAAAAATCCTTTCTTCCCTGGCAATCCTTGTTGTCTTAATAATTGGATCTTTGAGCAATTGGACCTAGGCTGAAACATCCTTGAAGTTTTGACAACAATTATAAGACAGAAGGTAAGAAGGTAAGGAGATGACAACTTAGCAGAGCAAGAGGCAGTCAAAATAGCCCTTTTATAATGACATTAATACCATCCATTAAAATAGAGCCCTCATAGTCTAATCATCTTTTAATAGTGTTACAACGGAAATTAAATTTTAACATGAGTTTTGGAGGGGACAAATATTTAAATCATAGCATTCCACCCCATCCCCCCAACCTCATGTCTTTCTCACATACAAAATACATTCAATCAATTCCAATAGCTCCAAATGTCTTAACTTTAACTCATTCCAACACCAACCCAGAAGTCCAAAGTGCAGATTTTCATTTAAATAATATGTGAGTGAGGCTCCAGGCACATTCAACCTGAGGGAAATTCCCTATAGCTATGAGCCTATTAAATTAAAACATATAATCTATTAGGTTGGAGTAAAAGTAATTGCAGTTTTAGCATTGTTGAAATTTGCCTTTGCCATTTGATATTGGAATACGTTCTTAAATAAATGTGGTTCTGTTATACATCATTTTAATGTGGAATTCTCACTTTATTTTTTTTGCTAATGAGTTACTGCTATTTATTTGATATTGATTTTAGACTATAGAAATGATTTTAGACAAAAAGCAAATTCAAGCAATTTTCTTATTCGAGTTCAAAATGGGTCATAAAGCAGTGGAGACAATTCACAACATCAACAACACATTTGGCTCAGGGATTGATAATGAACATACAGTGCAGTGGTGGTTCAAGAAGTTTTGCAAAGGAGATGAGAGCCTTTAAGATGAGGAGTGCAGTGGCTGGTAATCAGAAGTTGACAACGACCAGTTGAGAGCAATCATCAAAGCTGATCCTCTTACAACTAACTACACAAGAAGTTGCTGAAGAACTCTAAGTCGACCATTCTATGGTCATTCAGCATTTGAAGCAAATTGCAAAGGTGAAAAAGCTGGATAAGTGGGTGCCTCATGAGCTGGCCAAAAATAATATATATATATAAAATTTTCAAGTGTTGTCTTCTCTTCTTATGTGAATCATTTCTCGATCAGATTGTGATCAATGAAAAGTGGATTTTGTATAACAACCAGTGATGATCAGCTCAGTGGTTGGATGGAGAAGAAACTCTAAACACTTCCCAAAGCTAAGCTTGTACCCAAAAATGGTCATGGTCACTATACTGTGGTATGGCTGCTGGTCGGATCCACTACAGCTTTCTGAATCCTGGTGAAAGCATTACATCTAAGAATTATCCTCAGCAAATCAATGAGATGCACCAAAAATGCCTTCAGCCAGCATTAGTCAATGTAAAGGGCCCAGTCTTTCTACATGACAATGCCCAACTGCAAGTCACACTTCCAACATTTCAAAAGTTGAGCGAATTAGGCTACAAAATTTTGCTTCATCCACCAAATTCACCCGACCTCTCACCAACTGACTACCACTTCTTCAAGCATTTGGACAACTTTTTGTAGGGAAATGCTTTCACAACCAGTAGTATGCAGAAAATGCTTTCCAAGAGTTTGTTGAATCCCAAAGCACAGATTTTTGCTACAGGAATAAACAAACTTATTTATCACTGGCAAAAATGTGTTGATTGTAATGGTTTCTATTTTGATTAATAAAGATGTGTTTAAGCCTAGTTATGAGTTAAAATTCAGGATTCAAAACTGCCATTATATTTTCAGCAACTTAATACTTTCAAAATATAATGGTAGTGTTATACTCGGGATTAGCAAGGCTGCAGGACAGAGAGACAGAGTCACCGAGGCTGTAATTACCAAAAGGAGTTTTATTGTCTAGCTTGAGCTAGGGTCCAAGCCCCCAGAGTGCCAGCGCAGTGGCCTCTTCCCCGGGCAAGGACCTTCCTTTGTGTGCAAGTCCCCTTTTATAACTTCGCTACCTACATACTGGTCAAGCATACACCCCCACAGTGATTTTTTTTTTATTTTTTATTTTTTATTACTTCAGCCTGCCCCTGATAGGCCCTAACCTGTTCCGGGTCCTATCTGAGAGACTCAGGTTTCCACTCTCTTTGTCTTTCTCCTCTGCATCCCATAATATACTCATGATGCCTTGCGGTAGGCAATTAAGCAGTAAACAGCAGCTGGAAGGTGTCTGTTCCTTATAGCCCAGTATCTTACATTCCCCCCTTTCTCTTGGTTCTTATGAGCATTCTTGCTCGTATACAGGGTCTTGTATTTCTTCTATTCCTAAGCTGTTCTCTTTAAGACTAACTCTTTGGTATTGCTGCTGCAGTACCATTAACTGCACAGTATTTATTTGTTCCTTTATGAAAGTGACTAACCTGTTCAGAATACATAGCTCAAAGGTGAGGATGAGCATGAGCACTATTATAGGTCCTAACAAGGTAGATAGCAGGGTAGTTAACCACGGGGAACTGTTGAACCATGACTCAAACCATTCTTGTTGTTGCTCGCGCTCTCGTTTTCGTCGGGCAAGTCCCTCCCTGACCTTTGCCATGGACTCTCTGACTACCCCAGTATGGTCTGCATAGAAGCAGCACTCTTCTCCTAGGGCCACACATAGCCCCCCTTGGTGGAGGAATACTAAGTCTAGCCCCCTCCGGTTCTGCAGGACCACTTCGGATAGTGAAGTTAGGGATTTTTCTAAATGGGAAATGGACTCCTCAATTCTGGCTATGTCTTCATCTATGGCGGCCCTTAAACTATTGAACCCCCTATGTTGCACTGCCAAAGATGAGATGCCTGTCCCTGCTCCTATTGCCCCCAGGCCAAAAAGAGTGGCCAAAGTTATTGCTGTGAATGGCTCCCTCTTTTTTTTAATTAAGTTGGAGTCCTTTCTTTCTCTGGTCCAAGCAGCATAGATGGTGTCTTCTTGATGATAGATGACCTTAGGGAACACTAATACCATAATGCAGTATTCTTCAGACTCATTAAAGACTGATAGGCTTAAGCAGGGGGTTAGGCCTGTCTTTGAACAGATCCACCACCTGTTGAGTGCTGGGACCAGCCATTTTACTCCACTGGTCCAGTCGATGGTAGGGTGAACCTCAGCACAAAACTGCTTGTGGCTACCGGGCACCTTTCTTATGCAGGTTCCATTTCCGGTGACTGTCGGAAGAGTCAGTCTCGGTCTCTTGTGGTCCCATTTACAAGACTTGGGAATTTCTTCTCCAGACTGGCTAAAGGGGGTAGCTATTCCCACTGCTTCATAGAAAGGAGGTCTGATATCATAACATAACCAGCACACTTCAGTGAGGGCTGGTTCAGTATGGTTTAAAGTCTCATATGCTGCTGTCAGCATGTTCCATAGGGAATCCTCTGTTTCTTCTTCTTCAGGGGTGTTCTGACCTCTAGGGGTGACTTGAATTACAGTTTCTGCCCCGGTGAGTTGTGGAGAGGAGACTGTTGGTTGCGGAGTTGGTCTGTTCTGCTTCTTCTTTTCTACCTGTACCTCTGGATTAGGCCCTACAGCACATGTGATGGGAGACACTTTAAGTTTGATTTGTATTATTGAGCAGAGATATGGCCTTTGATAGAGGCATATTCCCCAGGACATCCCTGAAATCCACCTTTTATCTTTCTTTCCCTCTTCTGTAAATTTTATCCGTATCAGGTTACAGTCTCTGGCATACCTGTCTCTAGTACAAGGTTGGACGTAGGACATTTTAATGAAAAGGGGTTGTACCTGCCATTTCCACTCCCTGTCATTTGTAGTCACACACCACCATTTGGCACAATAATAACCTCCAATATCCCCACACTGACGGTTTTCCTGAGGGGGCTGGAATCCCGGACAGGCGTAAAACCCATTTCGGCTCATAGAGGTCTGTTCCACGTTTTCCCTCCATGGTCCAGTTACCCAAGAACTGGGGATTGGGGCAGCAGCGGGGCCTCCTGAGGATATT
Source organism: Mirza zaza (assembly GCA_008750895.1). Lineage (NCBI taxonomy): Eukaryota > Metazoa > Chordata > Mammalia > Primates > Cheirogaleidae > Mirza > Mirza zaza. The sequence continues at coordinate 1,566 of VSMD01094982.1, read as the reverse complement.
GCTATTGTCTGTGCTGGCTTTTCTAGGGGACTGACTTTTTCTAAGTTGAAATATAAATCTGGCCACCAGGTGTTTAGTGGTTCTGCCCTTGAGGTGCTATTATATACCTCATGGGTTTCTAAGTTCGTTATTTCCCATGTAAGTTTATATGGCAGATGTGGGTTCTCATTATTAACCACAACTGCAAAACTTTGGTCCAAGAGCAGTATATCCATAATGCACTTGCATATGAAACATAGAACAATACCCAACCCCATCTTTGCAGCTTAGTCTCAATCTTCGGGGTAACTAGTCCCAGTCCGAGTCCTAGCAGGGCAATCAGCAGTTCTACCAGAATCTGAGTCAATAGTCTTGTTCACTCCGCAGACGCCACACGAGTAAGCCTGGTCTTTAGTGGATTTGTGAGGTCTGCCATCGCCCTCCACTTGTCCTGATATTGCTTCTGTTCATCCTCACCAGCCAGTCTCACATGAGAGTGGTGTATCCAGGTTGCTACCCCGTCAACCTTAAGAGCAGTGGGGGTAACAAGAATAATTTGAAAGGGTCCTTTCCATTTAGGCTCTAGGGTTTTACTGTTATGCCGTTTTACCCACACCCAATCCCCTGGCTGGTGATGGTGATACAGGTGTCTAATACTCTCGCTCCTTGGCCCAGTTGTCTGGTAGATGGCCTGGAGGGCCGGCCACACTTGGCTGTGAACACATTGCAGCTTGCAGCACCTCTTTAGGGTGTTCAGGGAGAGCCTCAGGGCTCACCCTAGGGAATACAGGCGGAGGGGTACCATACACAATCTCAAAGGGGGTTAGGCCCAAATGGTAAGGGGTGTTCCGGGCTTAGAACTGGGCGAAGGGAAGGAAGGTCACCCAGTCCCCACCAATCTCTAGGACCAATTTAGTCAAGGTCTCCTTTAGGATTCTGTTCATTCTTTCTACCTGCCCTGAGCTCTGGGGATTATATGCACAATGTAACTTCCAATCTGCCCCCAGTGCCCGGGCTAACCCTTGACTGACCTGACTTGTGAAGGCTGGCCCATTGTCAGACCCTATACTCTCCGGAAGCCCATACCTGGGAACTATTTCCTCTAATATTTTCTTTGCTACTATTAAGGGTGTCTCTCCTTTACTAGGAAAAGCTTCTACCCACCCTGAGAAGGTGTCTACCATGACCAACAAATACCTGTACCCATATTTTCCGGGTCTTACCTCTGTAAAGTCTATTTCCCAAAATAATCCTGGTTGCCTCCCCCACTCCCTGGTACCTGCATGGGTCCCTCTGATCCTCCCCAGCTGCATAACCTGGCAGACATGGCAGTTCTGGACAATGTCTTCTGCTATCTGTCCTTGTGATTTGAATCTGATTTGTGCCATGTCCAGCAACTGTAGCATCTTCTTTTTTCCCAGATGTGTCGTCTGGTGCAAGTGTCCTAGTAGATGGTTCCCCAAGGCTTCAGGAACTACCAGGCGGTGCTCTCCATCTTGGAGCCAACCATCCTTACTCTGTGTTGCCTGTAGTTTCTCCTTGGCTCAGGTTATATCCGTACTGGAATAGTCCGGTTGAGGGGGGGGG
>VSMD01094980.1:0-35232 GCA_008750895.1 Mirza zaza | reverse complement strand
TTTGTTTGTTTGTTTGTTTTGAGATATATCTCTGTGTTCTCTGAGACACCAAAGAAGAAAATTGCTTTAGTTTCCTGAAGAGCATCACACCTGGGCTGGAAAAGCTACACACATTTACTGTGGGGCTGATGGGAAGAGAGGTTATATATATATTTGAAAACCTCTTACAAGCTCTTATTTCTAGCATTTAAGGATCAATGAAATGCCATCTGTGTGAATTTGGTCAAGTCAGGATTTTCTGTAGAAAACGCTGGGAAAAGGTACGTGTATTCCAGATTCTTGAGCAGTATCATGAAATCTGAGCAGTAAAAAAGTTCAGAGTTCATAGGAACACAATTTGTAATCAGCCACTCTGTAGCTCAAACTTCTGGCTTTCCCAATTCCCAATTCCTGTCTGTATGACATTGGGCATATTATGTGGTCTGCTTGAGGCCCAGAGTTCTGATCTCTAAAATATGAATGGTGCTTTGTGCTAGAAGGGTCCATTGTGGGGATTAAATAAACTGATGTATGCAGTGCTTATGTCAGTGCCTAGCATGTATTAAAGAACCATTTTCTAAAAGCAATTGTCAGTGTTATGATGTGTCCCCATGCCTATATTTTTGTTCTATGTTGCTTTTTTTCAATTCTCTGTAATTATGTATTGTGTTATATTTTGGAGTTCAAGAAGGAAAAGTTCAGAATAAGTATTAATAACATATTAATAAAGGAGCCAAAAGTACCCTATCCTGAAAAGACCAAAGGACATCAGAAATCAGGAACATATTAAGTAAAACCTTCCCACTGCCAGAAGGGAACAATGCACAAATGCTGAGGGGAGACTGCAGAGAATAAGTGCTTCCACACACCTAGGTTGAAATGTCCTTGATTCCTGATGTCACCTACACCTTCATGACCTGTATAAGAAGGGGCAGCCTAGGGCATAGTGCATCAAACACACACTTTGCAACGCCCCAGCCCTACTATGGACAAGAAAAAAGCAGGTATTTCTGGATGGCAGTTGGGAAATGATTGGTCATCTTTTCCCTGGGTCCTGCTATCTTGTGCTTCCACAAGTGACAGAGAAGTCCAGACTCTTATCTCTCACCACCTGCCCCTGACCAGACTTGAACAGTTTCCCTTCCACAGCCAAAGGCAGCCCAACCCACAGTCATCAGGTACACCTACCTGGGTAGTCTGTGCAGCACGGCTCTGGGTGGCTGTTCTGGCAAAGCAGCACCAGCCAGGGCCTCTTATTACTTCCCCAATCCTCAGTGCTCATGGGAAGCTCTCACTGTTGTCAAGATATCAACATCATAAGTTTTGGCTTTGCCAAGGGAAATGGGATCCCTTTGCACAATGTCAATCCCTGGGGTTCAACTCCATTCTCTCCCACTGCTCCATAATTTGCTCAGCCCAGTATAATCCTGATCCTAATTAGAGTAAATGTACAGTAATGAGTAGGAGACACCAACTCATGTGCACCTTGCCAATATTTCCTACAAAAATTCCTGACTTGACTACATTCACATGGATGGCATTTCGTTGAGCCTTAAATGCTAGAAGTAAAAGTTGTAAATCATTTAAATATATATATATATAACCTCTCTTCCCAAGGGCCCCATAATGATGAACAGTTTCCTGCAGGGTCCAGGTTTCTTGGACTTTATTATGTTCTCATCATATCCTCCCCATTTACCATTAAAGTTCAGGAACCAAATTGGAAGAAACATTTCAGAATCAAAAGTGATCACTTTCTGAACATTTTAAAAGGACACTCTACAATGATAATGAAAGATTGTTGAGTGCTTTTGGGATATACTGTCTAGAACATGGCAGAAGGGGGTTTCTGGGTGTTGCCATTGTCTATTTCTTGATTCGGGTGGTCGCTGTATGCATATGGATCAGCTTATACAACTCACTGAGATATTCACTTATCATTTCTACACGTTTTCTGTGCATATTTCTTTTAAAGATTACTACCAAGTAATGCCACTGGCTCTGGAAGCTCATGTCCTGGAGTCACAGTCCAGATCTAGCTAAGTGGGATGTGTGTAGCCCTATCAGCGTTGCACAGTAGTTCTGGGACCCTGATACTCTTTTCAGAAAGGGTTCCTTTAGTGTCTGTTAGACAATAAAAGGATTCAAGTAGAACAAGGCAGCTGATTTTGATATCAATCACCCGGCATTGTGGATTAGCTTAAATAATACTTCTCTGATTTAGGCACACCCTTCCCTTTGGAGTGTCCAGTCCAATTCATAATGCTCAGGAATGGGCTGCAGTGGAAGCAGCTGAGACGTAAAGTTCAGGTAAATATTTTTCTGGCCACAAGAGCAGTTGTGTTTCTGTCAGCTGAGTTAGGTTAGTGGTAATGAAAGGAGGCGGGAAGAGAGGAGGACTCCTAATCATGGCCAGAGGAACTGAGCTGCTAGCAGAGCCTGTGAGGTTTCTGGCACACCGTTGACTGTGGCAGCACCAAGTCTCCTCTGCTGCTCCAGCCTGTGTCTTGCTGAAGACTGAGACTCAACCCTGTCCTGCGTGGAGGCCACTGAGGGTGCAATTACCAAGTACTTTGAGATTCTTCTAAATTCACATGTGTGTGGACTTATAATCAAAGTTTTCCTTATAAAAGTCCCACACACATGGATTGATCATTGTATAAAGATCCCAGATATTTAGGGGTTGGCCTGAATTTCAGGTATTTAGAATTATAAGACAGAAAAGAAGAAACAGAGAAGGGTCCAGGTGAATAAACGGGATTCATACCCCAGGTGAATGTATGAATTATCATCCACAGCCTGAGGGATAAGTTATGTAATACTTTGTTTTAAAAGTATGTCTCCACTGAATCTCAATTTTCTCAGTATAGTGATACATTGTGCTGATTTTCTGGGCTTCCTCTTCCTCCCAGGATAGTTCTAAACTTGTAGGATCTCATAGGACAGGCGTAGGGTGGAGAGGCCTCTGGCCGTTGCTGTTCCACATACTGCTTGTCCTCTGTGCCTGGCTGCAGGGGGTCAGAGGCTCTGAGGCACACATGCTGGGCTGTGCCAGCCAGGGCCTAGTCCACGTTGAGGGTCGCATGCCTCCAATCTCACATTCTCTAGGTCAGATGTTCAGGTGGGCTTGGCTGGTCTCTCTGCTCCAGGTCTCAGGGGGCTGAAATCAAGGTGTGGGCTGGCCGGGAGTATTGCCTGGAGGCTCTGGGGGAGAATCTGCTTCCAAGTCCAGTCAGGCCATGGCAGAATTCAGTCCCTTGTGGTTTACAACTGAAGTTCACTTTTTCATGCTATCAGCCAGGAGTCTCTGTTATCCCCTTAAGGCTGCTTATATCTTCATCATGTTGGCCACTCCTTCTCCAAAGAAGCAACAGTGCATAAAGAATCTCTCTGACTTTTCATTTTATCCATCTCTATTGCTTCTAACCAGAGAAAGTCCTGTTTTTAGGAATTTGTTTGTTTGGGGTTTTTTTCTTAGCTACTTTCTTTTATTGTTTTGTAAAGACAGGGTCTTGCTATGTCCCCCAGGCTGGCCTTAAACTCCTGGCCTCAGGGAATCCTTCCACCTCAGCCACCCAAAGCGCTCGTTTTACAGGTGTGAGTCACTCACTGCATCTGGGTCCTCTCAGTATTTATTTATTTACCTATTTATTTTTTATTTCAAGAAAATATAAGAGTACAAACGTTTTGGTTGCATTTTATATCTTTGCCTCTTCCTAGCAAGGGTTAGAAGTTCGCCCTTCCCCTCCACAACGCTCACCACATCCCTCAGATGTGGGTCTACCCCCCAACCCCGGAATCCCTGATGAAGACCACCACCATTTATGCACTAAAGTGCTATCAGTCAGTACCAATTTGATGGCGAGATATGTGGAGGTCATTCTTCCAATCTTGTGTCACCTCACTTTGGATAAGGGGCTTTAGCTCAATCCAGGATAATATAAGTGCTGCTAGCTCACTGTCGTTTCATAGAATTGAGTAATATTCCATTGTAAACATATGCCACATTTTAATAATCCACTCATGAATCGACAGGCCCTTAGGTTGTTTCCACTCCCTTGCAATAGTGCTTTGTGCTGCCATAAACATTCAGGTGCGGAAAATCCAGGATAATTCCCCTATATTAACATCTGTAATCTTAATTATATCTGCAGAATCCCTTTTGCTATGTAAGGTAACATATTCACATGTGTGCAGGATTAAGATGTGGTCATATTTGGGAAGACCATTATGCTACTAACCACAGAGATATTTTCCTAGTGCCCTACAGTATTTCTGCCAAACTACACTTATTTCAGTGGAGCTTGAGAACTTTCTGAACTCCCTTCTCAGACTGAGTGTGAGTTATGGCCAATCAATATAGAACAGAAAATTTTAACTCTTTGCTATTTCGGTTTGTATCATTTGAATGTTTAGTAAAGTTGGGCATCTTTTCTGATAAGAACAGGCATATATATTCACATCTGTGATTTCCCAGTGTTGTATTTGTCCTCTTGTTATTTGATGTTCTGTATTTTCTGATTTATTGGAAGGAGTCCTTTAGAAATGCTTGATTTTGCTTTTTATCCCTAAGTACAATATAACCATTTTGGTAGTTTGTCACTTATATATTAACCTTGCATGTAGCTTAAGGTGTTATACACTTTTGAATGATATCCATTCATTTTTTGTTTGTTTGTTTAGTTAGTTTCCTTGTCATTTTTGAATGACATTTTTTGTCACTTTTTTTTTTTTTTTTTTTTTTGAGACAGAGTCTCACTCTGTTGCCTGGGCTAGAGTGCCGTGACATCAGTCTAGCTCACTGGAATCTCAAACTCCTGGCCTCAAACAATCCTTCTGCCTCAATCTCCCAAGCAGCTGGGACTATAGGTATGCACTACTATGCCTGGCTAATTTTTTCAATATATATTTTTAGTTGTACAGCTAATTTCTTTCTATTTTTAGTAGAGACAGGGTCTCCTTCTTGCTCAGGCTGGCTTTGAACTCCTGAGCTCAAAAGATTCTCCCACCGCAGCCTCTCACAGTGCTATGATTACAGGCGTTAGCCAACCTGCCTGCCCTTTTGTCACTGTTTTAGAAAAGATTTACCTATGTTTCTTAATAGGGAAAAACTAACCAAGCTTGGCTGAGTTGTGTATTGTTCCCAATGGACTCTCTTAGTCTCTAGTTCTTAGGTATATTTTTTGCCACAAACTAGTGTGACATTCTCTGTATGCATTTGCTATTTTAGTATATCACAAAGTCCAGCAGTACATAAGGTTTTATATCTTTGGTGTTCCGGTATATAACAATGAGATGGGACCCTAATAGGCATTTGCCTCATAACCAATTGTTAAATATCTGATTTTTCCTTCATTAATTATTTCATATTTAGTAATTTGGGTGGCAAATACACTGTGCTTACCATGGGATCACTTCCCTGATCCTGGCACCTTTCTCTATCCTTCAGTGCTTACATATTTTGATACCCTAGGTGAAATATGAACACCCTGGCATGCACTGGAGAAAATCTACCCATGTACCTGGACAGCATCCTTTACACCAAACTTTCTTTTTGATCTCATTTTGTCAGAGTATCTAATCTGAACTGGGAGAAGAGGGAGTTCACACAAAGCTAAATTAAATCTCTTACCCCTGGAAAAACCACTAACCCTAAAAAGTTTATTCATGTTTATTTTACCTTTAGGAAAAGCATGATGAACATGATTTTTATATATGCTTTACAGTGTTTTGAAAATCAGTTTTAGTAGTTATGTTAATTTCCTACTAATTTGTCTTTTTCCATTTTTCATTTTGAAGTTTCTTTTAATATTTTATGTATTACTCAAAAAAATAACTTCTTGCCTGTATGTTAGGTCCTTTGCAATGTCTTAGAAATTTGGCTGTAAATCTAAAGGTCAATTTTCTGTAATCATGACATAAATATTCTAGTTAATTTTGTTTCTGTGTGGGGTTATTTTCAGTTTTTAATGTTTTCATGTGTATGCTATGTGATAGTTTTGACTTTTTAAGAATACCCGTTGATCATTTATTATAGAGATATTTTTGTCATGTGGCAAATGGCAGAAATTCAGTTCCTATCAAGATATATATACCATATCTGAAATTCAGTAATACAAATTGAAGAATTCCATATTGCTGTTTCTTCAAATTCTTTGAATAAAGCTAAAGACAGGAGAATTTTACTATCATAAGCAATGAAGACAGATGCATACAGAGAGTCTCAAGTTTTACGCAACAGGACAATTGAGTAGTGCCTTAGCATTATTGACTATGTTGGAATTTATGCGAGCAGTTTGAGCACCAATTCTGTGTGCCTATGAACTTCATGCTGCTTGTTATCCCATTCCATTATGACTTAATGGAGAATTAATACCACCTATTAAGCAAAGGCTACTAAGTCAATGATATGTTCTGTGCAGAAATTACATTTTGTTTTCAGCTTTTAGCTAAGAAATGCTTCCAGGAGGTGCTCGGCTACTTAAAAACAAAACGATTCTCAAACATTCATCATTAGACACCTGGAGTTTTTGCTGGTTTTGTAACCTACTGAAATGGATAGGCTGTTGAACATTACACATTCAAAAGTTTTATAGGGTGGTGGGGAACAGGGGATCTTCAATGTTTATTTTAAAATAAAATAAAATAAGTTCTTGACGTTTCAAACACAGTGACTTTTAAAATATACATTGTAATCTCTGTTTTAATTAGACTATTTAAAAATTTTTGTGTGTGTAGGCATTTTAGATATGAAATGTTTTTGTGCTTCCATAAATGAATATATCTTTTAAAATTCTTTGAAAGGAATCATTAAGTTCTCCCAAAGACTCATTGAACAGACTCCTGTTTCATTTGGCTTTTAGAAATATTGATATATCACATCTTTATGTATTTGTAAAGTAAGAGGAATCCAAACATTTCTAAAAGCACTTTTAAATTCCTCTGCTTGAGATATATGGGCTCATAACAAATGTTTTACTGTAATTTTAACAAAAAATAAATGAGAAAAAAATGATCTATGAGTTAAATGAAAGGCCTTGGTTACTACATTACAGGTAAAATGGGAAAAACAGATTTTAAAACACCATAAAAGTTTCATATCTCATATCTAAAATGAAATACTTCATATCATATTCTAATCCAGATGACTATTTGGACAAATTAGACTGTATCAATACTTTGTGTGTAAAAACAGTGCAATGTGTTCTCCATGATTGAATTACCATGTAGATAACAGTGTTAGCACAATATTCTAGATTATGCAAGTCTTGTGCATATTTTCTCAAGAAATGCCTAATAATTTTGAATTTCAAAAATTACCTACGCTTTTGTAAAGTTATACATTTGCAAAATTTTATCTCAAAACAGGTAAAAAATATTAATAGATTATCACACTAAGTCTGCATTATGTGTATTATAAGAATCAATATATTATCAGTATATAAAATAAATATGTATATATATCTTAAACACATATTTATAAATATTTACAAAATATTAATTCTTGTAATCCTACAAATGGTATGGATTTAATGTGATAATCTAATTTAATTTCCAGGTTTGTAATTAACATTAAGATCTTAAACTTATGGTATTTAAGTTAATTTAAATGTATATTTAGGTGTCAGTATGAGATGATTTTAATATGTCTATACTCTTATTTAATGCATTATAGAGTTCCTATAAATTGGGAGATTAAAAAGGATGCATAGTTGCCTTTCTTCTATCTCAATGAATTTTTAAGTCTTCTTAAGAAATGCAAAGAAATGTGTGATTATAAAGGAGATGTATATGCAAGATAATAACTTTGTTTTAGATTTGCAACAGAAAAAATGGGGCTACATTTACTTTTTATTTTTGTATTCTGAGTTTCATATATATATATATATATAACATTAAATTTACCATTTTAACCATTTTAAATGTATACTTTGTGACATTATGTATGTTCATATTGTTGTGCAACCACCACCACCCTCTAGCTCCAGAACTTTTTCATCTTCTCCAACTGAAATTCTATGTCCATTTAACACTAACTTATCGCTCCGACACTCCCATACACAGTCCCTGGCAAACTATCAATCTACTCTCCTCCCATATCTCTGACTACTCTAGGTACCTTGTATGAGTGGAATCATACACTATTCATTTCTTTGTGTCTTATTTCACTTAGCATAATGTCTTCAAGGTTTATTAATGTTATTGTATCTGTCAAAATTTCATTCCTTTTTAAGGCTGAATAATATTCCATTGTACGTATATGCCACATTTTGTTTATTCATCTGTTGATGGATACTTGGGTTGCTTCTACCTTTAGGCTATTGTAAATAATGCTGCTATGAACATGGATGTACAATATCCGTTTGAGTTCTAGTTTTTGATTCTTTTTTTTTTTTTCTAATCCTAGAAATGGGATTGCTGGATTATATGGTAGTTTATTATTACTTTTTTGAGCAAGCACCATCCTGCTTTCCTTAGTACTTACACCATTTTACATTTCCATAAACAATGTATAAGTGTTCAGATTTCTCCAATTGAAAAACTCTATTTTTAATTTTTTAGAGTTGTTTGGTTTTTCAGTTGTTCGGTTGTAGTTCTTTATATGTTCAGGATATCAATCCTTAACGGATAGGGTGCAGATATTTTTTTCCATTCTATCAGTTGTCTTTTCCCTCTGATTATAGTGTCCTTTAATGCACAAAACTTTTCAATTTTGAGGAAATCCATTTATTTTTTGTTGACTGTATTTTTGGTGTCATATCCAAGAAATCATTGTGAAATATAATGTAACAAAGCTTCTCCTCTATGTTTTCATCTAAAAGTTTTATTCTTTTGGCTTTCAAATTTACGTCTTTGATCCATTTTGAGTTAACTTTTGTATATGGTATAAGGTAAGACTACAGTTTCATTTTTTTTCAGGTCAATAACCATTTTTCTCAACACCATTTGTGGAAGAGACTGTCTTTTCCCTATTGAAAGGTTTTGGCACCATTGTTACAAAATCATTCAATGATATATGCAATGGTTTATTTCTGGGCTGTCTATTCTACTCCATTGGTCTATTTGTCTGACTTTATACCAGTACCACACTGTTTGATTACCATAGCTTTCTTAAGCTTTGAAATCATGAAAAATGAGACCTTCAACTGTGTTTTTCTTTTTCAATATTGTTTTCTCTGTTTGGAGTCCCTTTAGTTTCTATATGATTTTATACTGGACATCTTCATTTCCAAAAAAACTTCATTGGGATTTTGATATGGTTTGTATTAAATCTGTAGATTGATTTGGATAGTATTGACATCTTAACAATATGAAGATTTCCAATCTATGAACATAGGATGTCTTTCCTTTTATTTCAATCTTCTTTAATTTCTTTGAGCAATGTTTTATAATTTTCAGTGTATAAGTTTTTCACCTTTTTGCTTAAGTTTATTGGTATCTCATTCTTTATGATGCTATTTAAATGAAATTGATGTTCTTAATTTTCTTCTCAGATTGTTCATTGTCAGTGCATAGAAACACAACTGATTATTGTATGTTGACTTTTACCTTGTTTCCCCAAAAATAAGACCCACCCATAAAATAAGCCCTATGAGGATTTCTAAGCATTTGGACAATATAAGCCCTACCCCAAAAATAAGACCTAATGAGGGGCGTGGCTACGCAGCATATCTGCACAACCCATGCATTTCGTCGTGGAGTGGTAAAGAAGACGAGCAGCCCTTCTTATCTGCTCCATGAGAGCTCTATTGTTAGACATGAGAGATTGGGGCCAATAGTTCTAAAGGAAATAGAGTCGTAAGAAATTCAGTTTGGAATTTGGGGTTTTGAGAGTTATGGTGATGTTCCAGAATAAGGTTACTTAACTATATTAGATTGTTGTGCTGTAATTCAAATACAATAACACATCCCCTAAACATAAGCCCTGTGTGTATTCTTGAGGAAAAATAAATATAAGACCATGTCTTATTTTGGGGAAACACAGTATATTCTGCAACTTTGCTGAATTTTTTAATAAGATCTTATTTTTTTCCTGGAATCTGTACAATTTTCCACATGTAGACTTTACTTCTTCCTTTCTTATATGGGTAACTTTTGTTTCTTCTTCTTGCTTAATTGTTCTAGCCAGGAATTCAACCACTATGTCAAACAGAAGTTGTGAAGGCAGGTAACCTTATCTTGTTCTTGATCTTAGAGGTAAAGATTTCCGCCTTTCACCATTGGGTATGATGTTAGCTATGGGTTCTTCATGTATTGCATTTATGATGTTGAGGTTTTCATTTATTTCTAGTTAATTGAATGTTTTTATCATGAAAGTGTATTGAATTTTGTCAGATGCTTTTTTTGCAACAGTTGAGATAGTTATGTGGATTTTTCTACCTTCATTCTTTGATAGATTTATTTTACAGTAATTTTTTTCTGTTCCCAGCATATAAAAAAGACAATAAAAGAAAAATTGGAAGATAGGCCATCAGTAAAGAAATTCTGTTAGAAATGTATCTTGTCTGTGTTTATAATGTGTACAGACCATACATTTTTAAAAGCAATGCAATGTGTTAAAATATCTAAAAAAGTAGCTTAATATTGAGATGTTTAACTTTTAAAAAGCTTAAAAATTCTTTACTGCAAATTTAACATGGACAATATAAAAAAGAGAGTAAAATTAGAATGTAGGTTTTGTCCCTATTAAGATCGGTAAGTTATTTTCTGCCAGAAACAAAAGTTTCTTTATTAACAAAGAAACTCATTAACTCTTTATATTTTAAATATTCTCAAATTATTTTTATCAAAAGTTTCTTTTTACAAGTATAATACATTTCCTAATATTCTTTGCTTCCTAATATTGTATTTTAAAACTATTGCCTGTAGATACTTATGCTTTATTGTTATATCTTGTTCCTGGGTCAGCATCTCTTGATCTTTGGCTCACTGAAATTGAGAATGAAAATGAGTTTAATATGTCTTTCACACAGAGTCTATCCTTGAATTTCAGCATCTTTGCTACTTAATATAAAGATTTACCTGTTTATGATATAAAAAGAGGAACTTTGAAAACAATTACATGTGCTTGACCTACTGAAAAGTCTTGATTAGATTATACTGTGATACAGCTGTCTTATTCATTTCATATTATCAGAAAGAAAAAATAAGCCTTTATGAATTAATTATATATATACACTATAGTAACATGACCTTTTAAATTTTTTATTTTTTAGTTTGTAAAGATAGATACCAATTCATGCACAAATGGACATAAGAGTTGTCAACAAATCATCTAAAATTATTTTGTCTTAAGGTTTTAATAATTTGCCAGTTATTAATATTTATAAACCATTTATGAGGTAAACTAAGCATCTTGGAGATGTCTTAATGTCTTCACAGTCTATATGCTAATGAATTGATTATGTACTACCCATCAATAAATGATTTCACTCTCCCTCATTCAGGAGTTCCAAGTATATAAACAGGAAAAATGTGACCAAAACATAGCTGTGTATTAATAGATTATAACCTAAAGTATAAAATAAATATTCACAAGTGCATGCTGATATAAATAAATGGTTCAATAAAAAAATAAGAAGAGAAGGGACAAATCTTCTTTATAGAAGAATTCCAAATAATTTGCGTAGATACTCCTCCTTCTAGGAAGTGGACCTTAATTATCCTCTCCCTTAAGTAAGGGCAGCCCTTAGTTACTCATCTCCAAGGAATATAGAAAAGGTAAAATATAGTAACTTTATAGCAGAGCAACCTGGCAAAACACTGTATTGCCCGGATAATTAAGTCGAACATAACCAGTGGTAAGTCATGTTAATAGTGTGCATCCTGATAAGATATCATCCTAGTTAGTTCAGGCTGCTATAAAATAGAGTGAGTGGCCCAAACAATAAAGATTTATTTTCATAATTCCAGAGGCTGTGAAGGCCAAGGTCAGGGTGGTGGTAGATCCAGTATCTGATGAGGATACTCCTCCTAGTTTGCAGATGGCTGTCTTCTTGTTCTATCATCACATGGTGGAGAGCAGAGAGATAAATCCTATATCTCCTTTTTTATTAAAGAGTATTAATCCCATAATGATGGCTCCCCATGTATAACCTAATCTAACCCTAATTGTCTTCCAATGGCTCCCCTTCCAAATACCATCACACTGAGGGTTAGGAGACAGGACTTTTGGGGAGAGACAAACATTCAATCCATAACAGATGTGATGATAAAGGTACTTCACCTCTGTGATATTCTCTCCCCAAACTCAAAACCCCAGTTTAAACAGAAAGAAAACATCAGACAAACCCCAATTTAGGGATTTTTAAAAAATACTGGACAGTACTTCTCAAAACTGCCGAGACAGGTGAGAATTCTACCACTGAACCACCAATGCTACCAAAAGAAGAACACGTTATAAATTTGGCTGGGAAAACTGGATAGCTACATGCAGAAGAATGAATCAGGATCCCTATCCCTCACCTCTCACAAAAATCCACTCAAGATGGATAACAGATTTAAACCTAAGACATGAAACCTTAAGAATCCTAGAAGAAGATGTTGGGAAAACCCTATCAGACATTGCCCTAGGCAAAGAATTTTTGAAGAAGACCCCCAAAGCAATCACCACAGCAACAAAAATAAACAAATGGGATCTGATGAAATTAAAAAGCTTCTGCACAGCCAAGGAAACTATCATTAGAGCAAATAGACAACCTACAGAAAATATTTGCTCTCTACACTTCTGATAAAGGTCTAACAACAAGAATCTATCTACAACTCAAAAGAATTAACAAGAAAAAATCAAACAACCCCATCAAGAAATGGGCAACAGAAATGAACAGAAACTTCTCCAAAGAAGACAGAATAATGGCCTGCAAACATATAAAAAAATGCTCAACATCTCTAATTATTAGAGAAATGCAAATCAAAACCACAATGAGATACCACCTAACCCCAGTGAGAATGGCCTATATCAAGAGATCCCCAAACAAGAAATGCTGGCAAGGATATGGAGACACAGAAACACTCTTACACTGCTGTTGGGACTGCAAATTAGTGCCACCTATGTGGAAAAGAATTTGGAGATACCTCAAAGAATTAAAAAGAGAAATACCATTCGATCCAGCATAGCACTATTAGGCATCTATCCAAAAGAGCCTATGACAATCTATTATAAACACATCTACACCCGAATGTTTATGGCAGCACAATTCACTATTGCAAGGACATAGAAACAACTCAAGTGCCCATCAATTCATGAATGGATAATTAAAATTTGGTATATGTTGACAATGGAATATTACTCAATTCTACGAAACGACAGCGAGCTAGCACTGTTTATACTGTCCTGGATTAAGTTTAAGCCCATTATCCAAAGTGAGGCAACACAAGATCAGGAAAATGAGGTCCACATGTACTTGCCATCAAATTGGTACTGACTGATTAAAACTATGGTGCTCAAATGGTGGTAGTGCTCAGCAGGGATTCAGTGGTGGGAGGGGGAGACCCAGATCTGAGGGATGTGGTGAGCATTGTGGTTGGGAATGTCAAGGGGATGGGTATATACTTACACAATGCGTGTGATTCGCACCACCTGGAGTATGGACACGCTTGAAGCTCTGTCTCGAGGGGCGAGGGGAAGCCAGGGCAATGTATGTATCCTTAACAACATTTGTACCCCATAATATGAGGCAATAAAAAAACACTGTCAAGGCTACAAAACATAAGGAAAGGTTGAGCTACATCACAAAAATCACTGAAACAACAATTATGTACATAGATGTTTGATGAGAGCCAATTATGTGCCAGGCCCAGTGCTTAGCGTGGCCTAAAATGGAAAATAATAGAACATGAACATGTAAAGAAATACACAGAAGCTTTACTTAAAAGATAATTGCAAACAGACATCTGTGCCATTTTAGAAATTTACATGCACAATGCATCCTATCTGAAAATCGATGTTTTCTCATAGCTGTTACAGTTTCTCATCTGTTAGATATTAAGAAATTGAAATCCCTGATTTTCTATAATATTAATTGCTTTCTCACAAGTTTTTTTTCATTATAACATCTTTATTATAAAGCTCATTTCTTGCTGTACAGTGGAAAATAACCTACAAATGAACAAAGTGTACTAAAAGTAATTCAGTCTTTCCTGACAACACAACCCTCACTGCTGTGTGTCCCCTTCCTCAGCAACCATGGCAGAACTTCAAAAAGCATTGACCTGCCCCCATTGCGGGGACTATTAATATTTTAAAGAGCCCTTCTCAATGATGGGTGGACACAGTGCCTGTTTCAGGTGCCTTGCCTCCTTGGTGATGGAGACTTTCAGAAAGCTTTTAATCTGCCCAGAGTGCTTTCAGTTGTGTTGGAAGAAGGAAATCTGGAAAAAGCTGGCACTTGGCAAAGGTCTCATCAGAGAGCCAGTGCTGGATATGGGCCTGAGAATTCATCATGGGAGAATACACTTTTACAGTGATTAGTCCGAACTTCTACCCTCACCCTTCCTTTCCATCCACATCTTACTCTGCTGTAACTAAGCAACGAGGGAGACATAGACCATATCCATGAGATACAGATCATGTTTCCTGAAAGTAATTCTTTAATCCCAAAATAATCAAAACAAAAACTGTAAAATCTGTAGTAAAATGACAATGAAAACGTTACAGATTACAAGATACAATATCTGGGAGAACTATGACCAAAGAAAATGTCATTACATTTCGAACCTAAAATATTAAATGAAAGTTAGATTTTAATTTTAAGTATCTAATTAAAGAGTCAGGAAATGAACAACCTGTCAGAGGAGAACTCAGAAGCAAAAGCCTCTTGAAAAAGAAAGAAAATATTCACTTGCAAAGAATTCAAGGGTGTTGTACACCTGATAAAAAGGGGTGGGAGATCTCTCTGGGCTCCATGTCCCCATTGCCACTCATATCTGACCCACAGCACCTCGGACCATGGGTAAGGTCTGGTTCTAACTCTGCTCCTGGAGAAACGAACAGTTCTTCAGACCAACCTCTGCCCAGCTTCCCAAATGCTTTTTGGGCCCACATCTGTAGCTCAGGATTGGGAGCAACCCTATGATTCCTGATTAAGGCAAAGTCTGGTTGAGTGACAGGAAAATTTTTACAACTTTGAGTGAATAAAAGGATTTGTCTTATTTGGACTGACAGATTTTAAGTAAAGGTGGCATACCCAACACTGCTGCTCCTGAGGTTGCTTTCCATTTGGGGGTCTCTGGAGATGATAATGGTGAGAAGCTCTTCTCCTCATTTCCATTCTGAGGTAACTGGATAAAAACTGCTCTTCCCCACTTTAGGTTCAAACTGATGATTTGAAACTAAACACCTTTCTTCCTCTTTGTTTTAACTACACACATCATTGGTTCCTTTTCCCTTTGATCATTTCTCCATCCTAACCTCCACACCTTATTTGAGGACTGATGTGCATGCAGACACAGCCCTTCCATGACACGCATTTCTGACTTGCAAAGAGCACTTACTTCAAAATTAAGAAGATAAAAGAAACCACTCTGTATGCTTTTATTAGTTTCTTAGAAGATCAAACAAACATGTAAAGAGAGGAAGGGATTGGTATATTCGCACCTAATGGGTGGGGTGCACAGCATTTAGGTCATATACACGCTTGTAACTTTGACTTGGGTGGGGCAAAGGCAATACATGTAACCTAAACATTTGTACCTCTGTAATATGCTGAAATATAAAATATATACAGAAAAGTATAAAATGAAATTCTACATACTATGCCTCCATTTGCTTCTCTTAATACTTATAATTTCTCTTGTATTCCAGTAGAGATTCATGTGTATAACATCGAGTTAAATACATTTCATTTTATTTTCAGCATTATTACTCTTGCATAGCTTTTCTTTTATTAGTTAAAATGACATATCATTCTATACCACTACATTTTGTACTTGCTCATTCATTCATAAATTCAGTAGAATCCCTTGCAGGAATGGATATTTATGGCTGTTTTCCAACATACAAAAAAATAGTTCCTTTTGCTAGATATTTAGGCTGTGTTTAACAACACAATATAAATCTAATAACAAATGCTCCAATGTTTAATATATTAGGCTGTTGTAATTCTCACAAGGGCAAGTGTATCTGTAGAATCAATTCTTAGAAAATAAATTCTGAGTCAAAAGGATAAATACACTTGTAAATTTGATGAAATTTACCAAATTGTTCTCCTACTCCTTACTACTGTAAGAATGACAGTGAAGGAAACATCTTAGAAACATTACAGTTAAAGACATTTCTTCAGTGTTGCAGTGTGGAGAATGAGAAAATGTTTGGGTTCCTCTAGCTTTCAAGGATCTCTGTATCAGCTCAGGGCTGCAAGTCACCATGTTTGTTGTATGCAAATATACTCTGTTATGCTTAAGTTGCTCTTACTTGATTTGGTTTTACATACAGCATAAAAAAACTAAAGTTATCTCTAATTTGTTTATTGAAAGGATCAATGAAACACACGTTTTCTCCAGTCTCACTGCCTGTGCCAGCATTTAGCCATGTGTCTACGCCTGAAAATCAGCACAAATGGGCTGAGAACTGCATAACCAATAGCTACACATTCTCGAATATTTAATATTATGAAATTATTCTCTAAAGCAAGAGTTAAATATGAAGATATACAATAATCTGCCCAATAAAAGAAAACAAAACAAAGCATCAGAAAGAGAATACTTTTAGCAGCTCTTATCTCAGGGTGAGTTTTGCACAGAAATTTGGAGCTCTGAATGTAGAGAACATTCTTGTGATGCTTGTAGAGAAGAAATACCATATAGGCACTGGACCAGCCCATGAGACCCTGAAACAGGGTATCTCGCAGGGCCATGAGTGTGAGAAAAATCCATTTTATAACTGGGATCCCTGGTAGAAAATAACAATAGTCATTATCTTCACTAATGTGTGATATATTCATACTAGTGTTTGTGATGGAATAGAGTAAATTCATGCTTATCAAGGAATTGAGTGTCCAAAAGATGAGAAACAATGGAAGGATATTCCATGGGGATCTTGGCTTGAGCCTCCACAACACAGATGCTCTGGGACTGATGGTGATGGCCTGGACCACCGTGAGGAGACTACTGGTGCAGATAGAAAGACCTCGAGCCACCACCTCCACATAAACAACAAATTTACAGCCTGTATCACCGAGGAAGTTTCTAACTCCAAAAGCTGCTGTTGTCATTGGCATTCCTTTGGAAAAAAGAATTATGATATTTGTAAAAGCCAAATGGATGAGAATAAAGTGTAAAGATTTCTTCTCCGTGTCCCAAAAGAAAATGCACATATAATTCATAAAAACAGAGATGTTGCCCACAGTGCCAAGAGCAGTTAGAAAAAGGAATATTGCTCTTTTGATATTAACAACCATTTCTTACCTCATTGACAGAAAAACTTTATATCCAGCAAACACTGTTTGAAGATAGCACTAGTAATAAAGATGTGTCTGCAAAGAATAATTCATAATGTAGGTTTTGGTGTTATATAGGGCACAGCTACCTGAGGGATATGATATGTGTGATAGAGCAGGGTTTTGTCCAAAGAATTTTATGCTTCTCCTTGTGCACGCTTTGCATGTCATTTTATGTGGCCCCAAATTCCACATAGGAAATGAGAATATACAAATATGAATTTGCCACAAAGAGATTTTTCTGAGCTCTATACAAACAAAATGAACCTGCTTACTCAACTCTGTATATATCCCACATATTTTAAATGCCTCAGCATGTTCTGAATTGAATTAAAACTTTTCCCAACCAGAATATCTCCCTGTGTTTTCTCCTTTATTCTATGATATTCCTATTGGCCCATTCCAAAAACCTGGAGTTTATCTGGAATGCATCTTCCTCCCCCTCCCCCACCTATAGACACTTAGAAAATCCTGGTGTTTCAATTCTGTAGCATGTTTCAAATCTACCCACTGTGATATCTTTGGTGGTCATACTTTTTCTGTTCAATATATCATCATAGCTCACATTTTGATGCACATAACATTTCCTGGTTTGTTCCTCCTTCCGATTTTTACTGTTTCTAATACAATACACTGTAGTATTTCCAGAGTCATTTTTAACACCACAAGCTGATTCTGTGAATTCACTGATCAGTATGTTTTGCTAATCCTCAATATCAAGTCAAATAGCATGCATTCCACAACAGGACCTCAACTTTCAAAGTCTCATCAGCCAAAGACCATGGGGACAAGATTGTGTTACGAACAAAATCATATCTATTAATAGGAGACAGTCAGTCACGGTGCTTCAGAAGAACCAGGAAATGCCACTGGACAGGTATTTTCTTGAAAGATCTGAGTCCCCTCTGAAGATATAGGATCTCTATGGGAAGTTGTGGTCTGTTCAGGATGTGTTGATGTTTCTCAAAGGGATTAAAAGAGGACTAATTAGGGATTAGGTGCTGTCATGAAACAAAGGCAGTTTATGAATCAGGTATTCCCAATAATGGCTGCGTGTAGCAAAGAAGGTTGAGACTTCCCTGGTAAGAAAAAAATATCATTCAAACAGGGGGTCATTATAGCACTTAGAGCTGCTGCATAACTTTGGGAGAAACAGTTTCTCAGGTTAACTTTACAGCAGCTTTACCTGTGTCTGCTCTCTAACTTGGTTAACAGTAGAGCTGCTTTGATCTCTTTCAATCCAAGATGATTTTTCTACTTTCATGGCTAGAGAGGATTTTACTTATTTATCACTAACCTCTTCAATCTCATATCTCACCTAGAAACATATCAAATTATGAATAATTTTCTCAAACAAAAGAAATCAGGATTTTAATCAGATCCTCAGAATTTGCATATGTACTATATATTTGGAATGCCTCTCTACAAGCTTTATTCCCCTCCACGTTCAACCAATGATTAGGGTATACTTTAATATACCCTTGTGTTGAAGGCCTTAGGCAACATGAACTACATGAACATTGGCTTCTTTGATACCAGGTAGGTTCCAGATTCGGGGAAAATTTGTTATTTCTGCCGGGCTCTGTTTCCTTCCTGACAAAGAGGGAGTCTGAGGCCTGCAGGAAGGGGTTAAACAAAGCATGAAATGATCTGAAATGCCTAACAGAGAGTGAAATAGTAGCAAGAGCAACAGACTTGACTAATAGATCTGGAATAAGAATTAATTAAATATTTAGTCTGGAGATCTGAAATCTGCTAAAAATGACTGCCTTAAATACATCTCAATCCCCTGACATCCTTAACAAATACTTTTCTGGTCGTTTTTCATTTCTGTCTGGGATTTCCCATTTTTCTGTCCCTCTCTTCATTTTCCCAAAATTCCAAAGCTCTGAATAGATTTGAGATTAGCTTCTGTCCCACCTAATAAATCACTTTTTTTTAATTTTGACTGAATAAGATGAAAAATATCAGAGGAGGGAGGGATGACTACCATGCTGTTTTGGGAAACTATTTTAAAAGACATACTTTGCTTTTACACACATTTGCAATGCCCCTTTTGGCTCTAACACCAAATGGTTTAGGAAAGTAAATAAATATATACATTTCAGCCTCAGTTTTCTCTACTACAAAATGAGGACTGCTGTCTACTACATAAGACCATGGTAAATTTAACGTGGGCACTGATTATACTGACTCACAGCCTAGCAAATACCTAGTAGAGATTCTTAAAAGAATAACTGTAATGTATAGTCATAATTGTTGTTAAAAGTACTCACTCAAACTGGCATATAATTGATGAAGCTGACTTACATGTATGGTATATAACATTACATATCAGGATTGGTGGACTTGAAGAATGAATGCAGAAAGAAAACATTCAAGTTAAACAAAAATTCACTTGGGGAATAAACAAGATAATAGAAAAAACTGAAGCCCATATTGCAAATAGATATGCACCAAAAATGAGGTGAAAGAATTTTATGAAATTGAGTAACACTAACAGTCATAATTCAGGTGAAAATGGAGCCTCAGGTATGATTTTTCCTAGAAACCTGAAAAGGCTTCTATATCTTTTTAATTTCTGGATGAAACAAAAGAGAGGACCTTCTGTAAAACCCACCCCAAAGCTCTCTTATGGAACCAGATCCTGAACACAAGGACAAAGATGTTCAAGCACTTCTGGAGGTATGGCTGCTAGAACTGGTCCCCTTCATCATTCTGGCCCCAGGTACATACGTTTTAAAGGTCAGAGGAGTCACAATCTCAGGCTTACAGACTCCTTCATAAATTCTCTTCTTAGACAAAGAGAAAAGTCAGATTTCTGCTTCTGAGGGAAATTTTAAACAGACCACAGGTGTAATTAAAAGAATTGTCAGGTTTACTCACTTTGATGCAGTCAAGCTCTGGGTTAGCCCTCTGACAAGTTGAAGATAGCCAAGCAACACTTGCACCTTCTGAGCTTGCCGGTTCTTGGCTAGTATAAACTGTCACCAAGACATGAGGTTTTTAAATTGTCGTTCTGTCAAGGAAAAGAAAACCTTCTGCAGAATCTCAGTCCCTGAAGTACACCTATCCCTCTCCCTCCACAATTACAACTTTTGTTTGGCTCAGAAGTTACCTCAGTCTTAATTAGGGTTTAATTACTTTAATAGAAAGATGTGTAGTGAGAAAGTGAACAACCACCAAGTCTTTGAATTTAGGGTTTTTCATTTTTCTTGTCCTCTTTTCACGTTACCAAGGTTCTAGATCTCTGAATCAGAATAGGGACCAGCTTCTCAAACCCATAAGTCACTTCTCTTTCTGTTTCGAGGCCTTCTTTATACATAGGGTCATAATAAATGATGACAAGCACTGGAGACTGAACTTTCTGAGCACATCCCTACCCTGGATCTGATGCAACAGGATGAGAGTCACCTAGCTCTACCTATGCACATTGGTTGTTCGAAGTTTTTGCCATAAGTGGTTGTTTTATTCCTTGTCTGGTATACCAGAAATGAACTCAAAAAGAAAAAGATCCCCCCTCCCTTCTTTAATAGACCAATTCTGCCTTGTAAAGCATCAATGACATTTGTATGATTTTCTACATTCAAAAATGTTCCTTTCACTGGCCAAAGGGAAAAATAGAAAAAATAAAAATAAAAAATGTTCCTTCTATATGTTATTCATTTTGTCTCTAGGAGGGGCCTTTTCCATCCCTGCTGCAAAGGGATATAAATAAATGGGAGCACAGAACTGAGAATAGAGGCAAGATTAGAATAATTGTTCAAGAATTGATAACAGCACAGAGGTGAGCTTGGAAGAAGGCGTTTGATCACTGATCCTCCCTTCATTTTCTGTGTGATGGTACCTTCATTACTTAGAGGTGCATCTGGTACACAATAGATGCTAAAAACACTTGTGCAATAAAGGAGTGATTGCTTTTTGAGATAAATGGTATTTTCATTCAATTTTGAATTGGGAAATCCAGGAACAAATAGATTAAATTTCCCAATGACACTTACAGGGATAATACAAATGGAAAAATAAAAATCTCTAAATTCTCCGGGTGCAAAGGGATTTCTCTGCCTTTCACAGAATTTTCTTTAGAAAATTTATAATTTTTAATGTTTTCTCTGCCCCTTTGAGCTGTATGTAAATCATTCCAAAAGCTAAATAATGCACTTGCCAGTTTTACAAGGCAGGAATGTTTTTCACAAGGTCCTGGAACCATCTTTTGAAATGTTATAATCAAGGAAGATAGTGCTCCTACATGCCGGTTTATGTGGGAGGGAAGGTGTCTAACGTCTCTGGGCACCTTTTTCCAAGACCCACAATTAACCTCTATCATTAAGACATGAGAAGTTCAATTTTTCTTTGATTAATCACCCAAATCACCAGGTGAATTTTTGCACAAATCTCCGTGTGATTCTATGCCATTTCCTTATGAAGCTAGAGTTCAGAAGAGTAAAATACTTTCCTAAAGCTACATTGTGCTAAGGGGCCAAGCCAGAACTGGAAACCAGATACTTTCCTGACTGAAAAATGTGTGCTTCCTTCATCTCAGCTCAAGGTTCCTCCATCAGTTCCTCTCCACATCTGCTCATTCATTCATTCAATAAATTTTTACATGTTGATGGGTTCTTTTATCCTTTCAACACATGTCAAGTCAGAAACTGTTAACTGCCTAATACTTGGGTTCAAAACTTATGAGTTTTTCTGACTTCTGCTCCTCCCTAAAATATCCATATCTCGTGGCTTTTTGCTGCACTATCCCTTGCATCTGTCTCCTTCCTTTTATTCATTTGTTTGACACACTGTGGACAATTTCTGGATCAGGCCTGGTGCTGAGACCTGGGACACACCTGCCTATTTGTCCTCCTGTCAGCAGAAGCTGAAGGGAAAAATGTGGCCCAGGGTTTCTTTGTTTCAATAGCTTCCTAACTGGTCTCTCCTTCACTGATCTTAAAACCTTCCACACTTCCTGAGAGTCCTCAGTGAGGATAATTCCTAAACCTTCAGTTTGGGAATATTAAACTACTTTGCTCAAAGTTCTTCATAGGATCTTCAATCCTCTTAATCTGGATTTCAAACCATTTCAAATCATTGTCTCCCATTTTTGAGGCTTGTTTTTTAAATCAGCTCTAGCCTAAATCAGTGTTTCACACTTAAACAGACACTTTACTTTTTCTCTGAGAGGAATCCCCACATCCACATCTGTCGCCCCCCATTGCCCCTATTCCTCAATGGTTCATACTTCATTGCTTCAGTCTGTTGTGGTATGGCTATCTCAGGGATGCTATATTTTTTTATTTATTTCTTTTTTATGATTTTTCTATTTTGTTATACAATGTGATCATGTGATTTCCTTTTTCAATCCCCATCTCTTGGAGGGTAACACCATCGTTTCCTACTAACATAATGCTAGCAAACTGACCTATGAGCTTCAACAGAATTGAGCTGGGTTATCTTGAGTATCAGAGCTTAGAACAACCTTTTTTTCTTTTTTTTTAAGTAGTTGTGGATATAAGAAAGACTGGGAGAAAGGCAAAAAAAAAAAAGCCAATTAGAATAGGGACAATATGTTTGTTATTAGCAGTTTCTATAATAGACAGTTGTTCCCTCTGCCTACGTGTTGGTAGTCCATTGTATCAGGTAACTCTGTCTTGTTTGGGCCAGTAAGGAATTGTTTCTTTCTTAAAGGTCAATGTGATCTCTCACTAACTGCATATATAATTAATGCTATTAAATGTTTTCTGTATTACATATGTAAAATAAATTAATATTAAGGACAGTGTGTAGACTTGTAGCTTTCTTGTTCAACCTGTTTATCTGTTGAGGGAGAGGTCTTGGGTTCAAGTCCTCATGGGATTTTCTTTTTCTTTTCTTTTCTTTTCTTTTCTTTTCTTTTCTTCCCTTCTTTCTTTCTTGTCTTCCCTTTCTTTCTTCACTTTGTTTCCCTTCTCTTCTCGCCTCTCTCTCCTCTCCTCTCCATTCCTCTCCTCTCCTCTTTTATCTTGTTTTTTCCTTCTTTTCCTTTCTTTTGCATTGTCCAGTGCTCCCTGACGCTCAGTTTTTTCCCAGAAAGATTGGAGCCACCTGTTCAAGTCTTCATTGACTCCATGATGTGTTTTCCACAGTTGACTTATCAGCATTCAGATAATCAACAATGTCTGTAGTGGTCTGTTTTTTATAAGATGAAAAACACTAGTCATGCATTAGGCCAATGGTTTTCAAATTCTGTTTATGGTTCCACTATTTGAACCAATGTTATTAAAATATTTTAAAATAAGTCTAATAAAGAAACAATATGATATTTTATTGAATTGAATTGAATAACTAGGAAATGACTAAAACCATCAATTTATATCATTTGCATTAATTATAGTGTTAAGTCATGAAATTAAAAACTTGCTTTTCAATCATAAAATTTCTTTATTGTTTTGATTTCTAAAATAAACTATATGTAATTTCTAAACAGTAAATTTCTTTTTGTTTTAATTATGGTGTAAAGTCATGAAACATAAAACTTGGTTTTTAATTATAAAAGTTTTTATTGTTTTGAATTCACAAAGAAACAACCTGTACATAATTTTAAAACCTGAATAAATTAAAGACTTTCTGAAGAGTGCATTTCTATTTTCATTAATTATCGCACAAAGTTATGAAGTTAAAGTGTTTTGATGTTAGTTGTAACATAACATAAACATAAACAATAACATGTATTTATTGTTTTATTTGAATCCTAACATTTCTCAAATTTGAATTCTAAAATTCTAAATGTTTAATTGTCAAAGGTCTGTATTGTTATATTTGAATTCCAAAATATCTTGAATATTTTATTTTGACTAAAAATAATAAGCAAGGGAAAATATTTGGAAGCATTTGTCAAATATCTGATTTAAAGAGAAAAAAGGATATAATTTATAGATTGAGACATTCCCCGTATTCCTATGAACACAACGGGTGAAATATATCTCCTAGAAACAACTTGATGAGTATAAATCTGAATGTAACAATTGCTGTTTGCTAATTAAAATTACTTTTCTCTATTTTACATTTGGGATAGCCTATCTACATTCTTTAGAAGCAGTATTTTACAGTAAACAATGACAATCAGGTTGTAAACAACTTCTTGGGTAAGGACCCAGGGTGTCAGAGGTGTTGAGGAGGAAAGAGGGTTTCTGTTTGGTCTTGTTTTTTTCAATAGCAACAGAAGAGAGTGACTGGAGGATCAAGAAGGTTAGGGTGGAGATGTGGAACTCACATTGAGTTCTGGAAAAAATAAAAATGCCTTTCAGTAGCCATTGAAAAGAGTACAGAAGAATTTTAGCCAACGATGGAAAGGAGAACATCTCTTCCTCAGTCCAAAGAGGCAGGCTTTTGTCAGTTCTTGTAAAATTTAACCTGCTGGGCCTGGAAAAACATTTCTCAGGCACCCTAGCAAGGATGAGTGACCAAGTAATAACTTCTGCCAATAACAATATGCACAAATATTTGGTGGAAATTTACAACAGGTTTACTTTCCTAACACAAATGTTTCTTCCTCCTGCCTGTTGCTGTCATCTTTTCCGCCCTATTCATAAGGGAGATGGATCAATAACTGTACAAGCATGAAGACAAATGACATATCAGAGCACTGGTAAAAAGAAAGCCTGGAAGAAATTTGTCTTTCCAGCTTTCTGGGAGTCCCTGAACCAGATCAACTTCCTAGCAATAAATTTCTTGTTATGCAAAAAATGTAATTCCATTTTTCACAACCATGAGAATACTCCTTGTAGTCCACAAATGCTATAAAACTCCTTGGCCAGGAGTCCCAGCTGTTGTATTCTTAAATGCTTTGCTGTGTTTGTGGTGAATTCGAGCTTCCCATGAAATGCTTTTAGCTAATAACTGAGTGCGCCAGGCATGCTCATATACACAAAGTTCCTGGAAGACCTAGCACTCCTCTGGTGGCTGAATTTAGCTCCAGGACTTCTTTCTTAACTCAACTCAGACTGCAAGGTGGCCTAAGATGCTTTCACCCAAGTATCTTCCTTGTATTTTTCACTCAGGATCACATTTGCATTGTGGTCTGATGGTCCTCTCAGCCTTTATTTTCTCTCACAGGCATTTGACCTAGTAACATTTAATTTTGTCTTGGTGTTTGCTTCTTAGAGTACCTGGAATAGCAAATTACCCTTCTAACACGCTGCTTACTTATGCTGAGGAATATTTTTTCTGGAAAAATATATCATAAAATCATATACCTTTAGTTATTGGAGGAGTTAATGTAGAAAATAGTTTTCTCAACTTCTCAGTGAATGTGCCAACAGTTAACCAGGTAGAATCCCTGCCGATCAGCATGAAGGGACTGAGACTGGCATAACTAAGCTCCAGAAATAATATAATATTTAAAATTGCAGAATCATTTGTCAAGATGGAACCAATGTAGAAGGAGAAAATAAAATCTGCCCAATAAAAGAAAAGGAAACAGGTCATGAGAATTAAAGTACTTTGAGTAGCTCTGATCTCTGGGCTAGATTTTTTTGCAAACCTCGAGCTCTGAAGGTAGAAGACACGTTTATGATGGTTATACAGATGAAGAGCCATGTACCCACTACTCCAGCCCATGAGACTCTGAAAGATGAAATCCCGAAGAGTCATGAGACTGAGGAAAAGCCACCTAACTACTTGCTTAGATGGTAACATATGACAATAACCAATATATGGTCCAGTTTCAGAACTGTTCATACTTTTGACTGTTGTGATATAATGCAGCAAGTTAGAGCTTATGAAAAAATTAAAGATCCAAAAGAAGAGGAGACAGGAAAGAACTTGCCATGCAGTCCATGGTTTGAGCTTTCTCCAGAAGGTAATCCTGGGACTGATGGTGATGGCCTGGACCACACTGAGGAGACAGGTGGTACAGATGGAAAGGCCCCGAGCCACCCTCCCCAGATAAATTATAGCTTTACAACCAAAATTACCCAGGATGTTACTGAAACGAAGAACTGATATTACATCAGAGATTGCTCTAGCACAAATTGTCATTGCATTAGCAAAAGCAAGGTGGATGAGAATAAGGTCTATGGGTTTTTTCTTAGGACCCATGACAAATATGTGCACATGCTTCACCAACAAAAAGAAATTCCCTCCAATGCCAGGTCCAGTAAGAGAAAGAAGGATTATTCCCCTGATGAGGTTACTCCCAATCATCTTCTGACATCATAGACAAAACTGGGAAAACCCTTTTGAGAAGTATAAATATGTGAAGATGACATATTTCAGATCTGTGGCTTTTCTCTGTTTTTACTCTAGTGGAAAGAACAATTTCAGTTCTGAAATATGTAAATATACATGGTTCTATCCTAGCAGGGGTCTAATCTCATTCTTTGGTGTCGTTCTTCTTTTTTTCTTGCTCCCTTTGACAAAGAGAAGACAACTACAATTTAAACATAAATGTTAAGGTATCTACCTACCTGTCCAAGATTTCCTTCTGTGTATCCTTCATGACTAAAATTTACGCAGTGAGTTTCTTCTCAGACAATAATTAAGCAAAAGTCAACATCACTCAGTCAATTTCTAAGCCATGATCCTGGCTATCTCCTTAGATGACTCCTTCCCTTTCACCACCCAGGTCCTCTTTACCAGCCTATACACACTCATCCTTCAAATAGGTTTTGGCCTGATGAATAATCACAGCTTCTCCAAATAATTTCACTTGATCAAAGGAGAGTAGTTTTATAGGGAAGCCCATATGGCTTACCCCACTCTCCCAACCCCGTCAGTAGACCTTGGCCAACATTTAACACAGAGGTAGGGGAATAGGAAACTCTATCTCCCTTGCCTCAAGGTGAGACAAACTCTGTGATAAAATTTGTGTTCCCAGTCTTCCATATGGGCTGGATCAGATGGAAGCTGATATTTTTTCTCTTGCCTATTCAGTTCTTACTCTCTTCGTCTCCTGAGAACACTTAGGGTGAATGCTTATAATTTTATGTTGCTTCAGCATCCATTTGAAATATAAGTTGAACTTTGCATACCAGAAGCAGGGCTCAGTCACTCTTGACACAGTTTCCAGTTCTACCACCCAGCCCCACACAGTTCCACAATGTGGTTGATACAATCCAGATGTCTGCCTTATACAACCACTCCCTGGTGACCACATCATGATGGGACAGGTAAATGCAGCTTGTTTGACTGACCCTACTGAACCTCACACTTCTCTTGGACTGTGCAGATATGCCACAGTGACCCCCTCTTAGTTACTGTGTGACGTACTGGAACTTGTGCCTGCTTGCTTTAAACCCACCAACTAAAACTACCCAAGGGAAACCTGCTTAGATAATGCCCTGGAAGCAATGAAAGCATTGGCCTCAGGTCTTTTTCTCTTTCTCTGCCTACTGTCACTGATCTCAGTGTGTGTGCCCTCCAGGTAAGACATTTAATCCCCCAGGGTCTGCAAGTACCGCCAGGAGGCTCTAAAAGTCTCACATTGTGGTTTTGTCATTGAAGCTGTGGCTGTGATGATCCCTGACACCAAGGCTGCTTTAAGTTACCCCTGCAGGTGGATGCCCTCCCACTGCTCTTGTCTCAGAGCCTCTGGTAACTGCTGGGGACAGTAGCTACCAGCTAAGTTGATGGAGAAACCTGAAGGGTTTCATTCAAAACAACACTCCTCCAACAACATCTAAAAAAAAGTCCATGTCTCAGACTCTGAGTCTAGGGACATTAACTAAAGGACACACAGCTCACTGATTCTATCTTTTGATCTTAGTGATTTTCTCAGTCAGAAATGCCCCACCTTGTAGGTCAAACCACCCTAATATTTCATGTTGTGATTTGCAGAAGCACTTTATAAGTGATATCATTATTTCTGTTTATTCTCCTTCTATATTCAAGTCAGAAAGAGCTTTTGAAGCAGCAATCTATTCCTTTTGCTTTGCTCCTTACAAACCATATATAGCTTCACATGTCAACCTTAAATATATTTGTCCTTTATACTTTGTCTTCTCTTTCCTATCAAACTTAATTTTAATTACTTTCAACTCCTCCTCCTCAACATGAGAAAGACTGACACTTTATCTTGCCAACAGATTGTGCATAATCTCCCTAAGCTGATCTCTTGCCCAACCACTGCCCCTGATATAGCTAACTTCTGCCCATCTGTCCCAAATCACCTTAGAATTCTGTTGTCTAGTACACTTTTCCGTGTGTTGAGTGTCTACTTCTTTTCTTCCTCCATCAACAGTGGGAACACTTTCTATCTAGTGTCTCAGTTACCCAGCATACTGCCTGTCATTAAATGCCCCCCAAATCATTTAGGAATAAATTATTAAATGAGTATTAAGGTTGCATAACTGCACATTAATCACAGAGATGAAGTTACAAGCCAATTTGAAATACTCGAATTGGTTTATGTTTTCTTAAGATGTCAAAATTGAATGGCTTAGAGATTTCAATCTACTTTGGATGACACATTCTCTAGGGACTTTAGTGTCTCTTCTGATGTATACATGATTGAGCTTCAAGGCTTGCACTGATCCAGAAAATGATATGGACCATTATTTAAGAGGTATAAATTATGTTCAATTTGCACTTGACACATCTCTGAATTGAACTGCCTGTCCTGATGGGGTTTTTTGTTTGTTTGTTTGTTTTGAGATATATCTCTGTGTTCTCTGAGACACCAAAGAAGAAAATTGCTTTAGTTTCCTGAAGAGCATCACACCTGGGCTGGAAAAGCTACACACATTTACTGTGGGGCTGATGGGAAGAGAGGTTATATATATATTTGAAAACCTCTTACAAGCTCTTATTTCTAGCATTTAAGGATCAATGAAATGCCATCTGTGTGAATTTGGTCAAGTCAGGATTTTCTGTAGAAAACGCTGGGAAAAGGTACGTGTATTCCAGATTCTTGAGCAGTATCATGAAATCTGAGCAGTAAAAAAGTTCAGAGTTCATAGGAACACAATTTGTAATCAGCCACTCTGTAGCTCAAACTTCTGGCTTTCCCAATTCCCAATTCCTGTCTGTATGACATTGGGCATATTATGTGGTCTGCTTGAGGCCCAGAGTTCTGATCTCTAAAATATGAATGGTGCTTTGTGCTAGAAGGGTCCATTGTGGGGATTAAATAAACTGATGTATGCAGTGCTTATGTCAGTGCCTAGCATGTATTAAAGAACCATTTTCTAAAAGCAATTGTCAGTGTTATGATGTGTCCCCATGCCTATATTTTTGTTCTATGTTGCTTTTTTTCAATTCTCTGTAATTATGTATTGTGTTATATTTTGGAGTTCAAGAAGGAAAAGTTCAGAATAAGTATTAATAACATATTAATAAAGGAGCCAAAAGTACCCTATCCTGAAAAGACCAAAGGACATCAGAAATCAGGAACATATTAAGTAAAACCTTCCCACTGCCAGAAGGGAACAATGCACAAATGCTGAGGGGAGACTGCAGAGAATAAGTGCTTCCACACACCTAGGTTGAAATGTCCTTGATTCCTGATGTCACCTACACCTTCATGACCTGTATAAGAAGGGGCAGCCTAGGGCATAGTGCATCAAACACACACTTTGCAACGCCCCAGCCCTACTATGAACAAGAAAAAAGCAGGTATTTCTGGATGGCAGTTGGGAAATGATTGGTCATCTTTTCCCTGGGTCCTGCTATCTTGTGCTTCCACAAGTGACAGAGAAGTCCAGACTCTTATCTCTCACCACCTGCCCCTGACCAGACTTGAACAGTTTCCCTTCCACAGCCAAAGGCAGCCCAACCCACAGTCATCAGGTACACCTACCTGGGTAGTCTGTGCAGCACGGCTCTGGGTGGCTGTTCTGGCAAAGCAGCACCAGCCAGGGCCTCTTATTACTTCCCCAATCCCCAGTGCTCATGGGAAGCTCTCACTGTTGTCAAGATGTCACCATCATAAGTTTTGGCTTTGCCAAGGGAAAAGGGATCCCTTTGCACAATGTCAATCCCTGGGGTTCAACTCCATTCTCTCCCACTGCTCCATAATTTGCTGAGCCCAGTATAATCCTGATCCTAATTAGAGTAAACGTACAGTAATGAGTAGGAGACACCAACTCATATGCACTTCACCAGCATTTTCTACAAAAATTCCTGACTTGACTACATTCACACAGATGGCATTTCGTAGATCCCTAAATGCTAGAAGTAAAAGCTTCTTAAAATATATATATATATGGCCTCTCTTCCCAAGGGCCCCATAATGATGAACAGTTTCCTGCAGGGTCCAGGTTTCTTGGACTTTATTATCTTCTCGTCCCATCCTCCCCGTTCGCCATCAAAGCTCAGGAACCAACTTGCAAGAAACATTGGAGAATCAAAAGTGATCACTTTCTGAACATTTTAAAAGGACACTCTACATTGATAATGAAAGATCATTGAGTGCTTTTGGGATATAGTGTCTAGAACATGGCAGAAGGGGGGCTTCTGGGTGTTGCCATTGTCTATTTCTTGACTTGGGTGCTCGCTCTATGCATATGTTTCAGCTTATACAAATCACTGAGATATTCACTTATCATTTCTACACGTTTTCTGTGCATTTTCTCTTAAAGATTACTAACAAGCAATGCCACTGGCTCAGGAAGCTCATATCCTGGAATCACAGTCCAGATCCAGCTGAGTGGGATGTGTGTAGCCCTATCAGCATTGCACATTATTTCTGGGTCCCTGATACTCTTTTCAGAAAGAGTTCCTTTAGTGTCTGTTAGACAATAAAAGGATTCAAGTAGAACAAGGCAGATGATTTTGACATCTATTACCCAGCAGTGTGGATTAGCTTAAACAATATTTCTCTGATTTAGGCACACCCTTCCCTTTGGAGTGTCCAGTCCAATTCATAATGCTCAGGAATGGGCTGCAGTGGAAGCAGCTGAGGTCTAAATTTCAGGTAAATATTTTTCTAGCCTCAAGAGCAGCTGTGTTTCTGTCAACTGAGTTAGGTAAGTGGTAGTGAAAGGAGGAGGGAAGGGAGGAGGACTCCTAATCATGCCCAGAGGAACTGAGCTGCTAGCAGAGCCTGTGAGGTTTTCTTGCACACTCTTGACTGTGGCAGCACCTAGTCTCCTCTGCTGCTCCAGCCTGTGTCTTGCTGAAGACTGAGACTCAACCCTGTCCTGCCTGGGGGCCACTGAGGGTGCAATTACCAAGTACTTTGAGATTCTTCTAAATTCACGTGTCTGTGAGAGTACAGTTATAATCAAAGTTTTCCTTATAAAAGTCCTACACACATGGATTGATCATTACACCAAGGTCACAGATATTTAGGGGTTGACCTGAATTTCAGGTATTTAGAATCATAAAACAGAAAAGAAGAAAAGAAGAGTCCAGGTGAATAAGCAGGATTCATAGCCCAGGTATCATGATATTTAAATAAATGTATGAATTATCATCCACAACCTGAGGGACAAGTGCTGTAAACTTTATTTTTTAAAAATATGTCTCCACTGAATCTCAATTTTCTCAGTATAGTGATACATTGTGGTAATTTTCTGGGCTTCCTCTTCCTCCCAGGATAGTTCCAAACTTGGAGGACCTCATAAGGCCAAGGTGTGGGGTGGAGAGGCCTCTGGCCGTTGCTGTTCCACATACTGCTTGTCTTCTGTGCCTGGCTGCAGGGGGTCAGAGGCTCTGAGGCACACATGCTGGGCTGTGCCAGCCAGGGCCTAGTCCACGTTGAGGGTCGCATGCCTCCAATCTCACATTCTCTAGGTCAGATGTTCAGGTGGGCTTGGCTGGTCTCTCTGCTCCAGGTCTCAGGGGGCTGAAATCAAGGTGTGGGCTGGCCGGGAGTATTGCCTGGAGGCTCTGGGGAGAATCTGCTTCCAAGTCCAGTCAGGCCATGGCAGAATTCAGTCTCTTGTGGTTTACAACTGAAGTTTACTTTTTCTTCCTATCTGCCTGGAGTCTCTCTTGTCCCCTTAAAGTTGCTTATATCTTCATCATGTTGGCCACTCCTTCTCCTAAGAAGGAATAGTGCATGAAGAATCTCTCTGACTTTTCATTTTATCCATCTCTATTGCTTCTAACCAGAGAAAGTCCTCTTTTTAAGAAATTGTTATTTTGTTTTTCTTAGCTACTTTTTTTATTGTTTTGTAGAGACGGGGTCTTGCTATGTCGCCCAGGCTGGCCTTAAACTCCTGACCTCAAGGAATCCTCCCACCTCAGCCACCCAAAGCGCTGGTTTGACAGGTATGAGTCACTGCATCTGGGTCCTCTCAGTATTTATTTATTTACCTATTTATTTTTTATTTCAAGAAAATATGAGAGTACAAACATTTTGGTTGCATTTTATATCTTTGCCTCTCCCTAGCAAGGGTTAGAGGTATGCCCTTCCCCTCCACAATGCTCAGCACATCCCTCAGATGTGGGTCTACCCCCCAACCCCCAAATCCCTGATGAAGACCACCACCATTTATGCACCAAAGTGTTAATCAGTCATTGCCAATTTGGTGACAAGTATATGTGGAGCCCATTCTTCCCATCTTGTGTCAGCTCAGTTTGGATAATGGGCTTTAGCTCAATCCAGGATAATATAAGTGCTGCTAGCTCACTGTCGTTTCATAGAATTGAGTAATATTCCATTGTAAACATATACCAAATTTTAATAATCCACTCATGAATTGATAGGTACTTGGGTTGCTTCCACATCCTTGCAATAGTGAATTGTGCTGCCGTAAACATTCAAGTGCAGAAAATCCAGGATAATTTCCCTATTTTAACATCTGTAATCTTAATTATATCTGCAGAATCCCTTTTGCTATGTAAGGTAACATACTCACATGTGTGCAGGATTAAGATGTGGACACATTTGGGGAGACCATTAGATAATAAACACACAGATATTTACCTAGTGCTCTACAATATTTCTACCAAACTACATTTATTTCAGCAACGCTTGAGGACTCTGAACTCCCTTCTCAGGCTGTGTGTGTTATGGCCAGTGATGATGGAAAAGAAATTTTTAACTCTATTTCAATTTGTATCACTTGAATGTTTAGTAAAGTTGGGCAGCTTTTCTGATAAGAATGAGTCATATATATTCACATCTGTGATTTCCCAGTATTGTATTTGTGCTCTTTTTATTTGATGTTCTGTATTTTCTCATTTATTGGAGGGAGTCTTTTAGAAATGTTTGATTTTGCTTTTTGTTCCTAAGTACAATATAAAAGTCTTGGTAGTTTGTCACTTATATATTAACCTTGCATGTTGCTTAAGGTAGTATACACTTTTGAATGATATTCTTTTTTTGTTTGTCTGGTTGGTTGGTTGGTTGGTTTACTTGTTATTCTTTGAAGGATATTTTTTGTCACTTTTGTTTTGTTTTGTTTTGTTTTTAAGACAGAGTCTCACACTGTTGCCTGGGCTAGAGTTTCGTGGCATCGGCCTAGCTTACAGGAACCTCAAATTACTGGGCTCAAGCAATCCTTCTGCCTCAACCTCCCAAGTAGCTAGTACTACAGGTATGTGCCACCATGCCAGGCTAATTTATTCGATATATATTTTTAGTTGTACAGCTAATTTCTTTCTATTTTTAGTAGAGACAGTGTCTCATTCTTGCTCAGACTGGCTTAGAACTACAGAGCTCAAAAGATTCTCCCGCCTTGGCCTCCCAGAGTGCTATGATTACAGGCATTAGCCAAAGTGCCTGCCCTTTTGTCACTGTTTTATGAAAAGATTTACCTATGTTTCTTTCTAGGGAAAAACTAACCAAGCTTGACTGAGTGTGTGTTGTTCTCAATGGACTCTCTTAGTCTCTAGTACTTAGGTATATATTTTGGCACAAACTAGTGTGACATTCTCTTTACACATTTGTTATTTTAGTATATCACAAAGTCAAGCAGTACATAAGGTTTTATATCTTTGGTGTCGCAGTATGTAACAATGAGATGGGACCCTAATAGGCATTTGCCTCATAACCAATTCTTAAATATCCGATTTTTCCTTCATTAACTATTCCATATTTAGTAATTTGGGTGGCAAATACACTATGCTTACCATGGGATCACTTCCCTGATTCTGGCACCTTCATCTGTCCGTCAGTGCTTACATATTTTGATACCCCAGGTGAAATACGAACAGCCCAGCATGCACTGGAGAAAATCTACCCATGAACCTGGACAGCATCCTTTACACCAAACTTTCTTTTTGATCTCATTTTGTCAGAGAATCTAATCTGAACTGGGAGAAGAGGTAATTCACACAAAGCTAAATTAAATCCCTTACCCCTAGAAAAACCACTAACCTTAAAAAGTTTATTCATGTTTATTTTACCTTTAGGAAAAGCATGATGAACATGATTTTTATATATGCTTTACAGTGTTTTGAAAATCAGTTTTAGTAGTTATGTTAATTTCCTACTAATTTGTCTTTTTCCATTTTTCATTTTGAAGTTTCTTTTAATATTTTATGTATTACTCAAAAAAATAACTTCTTGCCTGTATGTTAGGTCCTTTGCAATGTCTTAGAAATTTGGCTGTAAATCTAAAGGTCAATTTTCTGTAATCATGACATAAATATTCTAGTTAATTTTGTTTCTGTGTGGGGTTATTTTCAGTTTTTAATGTTTTCATGTGTATGCTATGTGATAGTTTTGACTTTTTAAGAATACCCGTTGATCATTTATTATAGAGATATTTTTGTCATGTGGCAAATGGCAGAAATTCAGTTCCTATCAAGATATATATACCATATCTGAAATTCAGTAATACAAATTGAAGAATTCCATATTGCTGTTTCTTCAAATTCTTTGAATAAAGCTAAAGACAGGAGAATTTTACTATCATAAGCAATGAAGACAGATGCATACAGAGAGTCTCAAGTTTTA
>VSMD01094979.1:0-29454 GCA_008750895.1 Mirza zaza | reverse complement strand
CAGTGGTTAGCTTTGAGGATTGGGATGAGGAAGGCTCCAATTGTACCTGGAATGTTTCGTTTTTTTAAAAGAATTTTATTTTATTTTATTTCGCTGTCAGAGAGGGTGCATGCAGGGGGAGACAATAAGAAACGAGGACAAACCAAAACAAATAAGACAAAACAGTAACATTTGCTAAACCTCAGTGGGAGACTTGTAAGCGTTATTGTGTGCTATTCATATTAATCTCTGTTCTTTTCCGGATGGTTGCTGTGTTTCTGAATTTTAAAAATTAGTGGGATGATGGGAATGTTCTATGTCTTGACTGTAGTGGTAGTTGTTGTTGTATGAATGTGGACATCTGTCAAAGCTTACTGAATTGGACACTTTAAGTGGGTGCATTTTATCATAGGTAAATTACAGCCAATGAAGCTGATTCTAAATGAGGGAACAATTAAGTGAGATGTTGACTGGTGGACAGGGGTGGAAGATGGGAGAGATGCCACAGACTCTGGGTCGGTCTTGAGGGTCTGTCCCCAAACCAGGGACTTCAGGCTGCCCCGGACGTCTTGGCAAAGGGGACACCCTTCGCTTTGGGGGTCAGAGTGGGCTGGACTCAGGATTTGCTGAGTCTAATTTTAGAGCTTTGGAGGGTGAGGGAAGAGCTAACTCTGCTTCTGCAATGAGTTCGTCGTGTTCTTGGCACCTCAATGTTCTCTCCATTTAATTTATCAGGAGCACCAACAAATGGGAAAAGAAGTCTGCCCTGAAATTGCTATTTGAATGAACGTGACATTTGTAGGCCAGCGACGGAAACTGGAGGGGCCCACGTGTTTGCAGCTCACAACCACATCTCACAGCCTAGACTCCCAAACCATGCTCTGGCTTACGGGGGGAGGCCAGGGGCCTGGATGGAAAAATACAGTTGAGCAGAGGCTAGGAAGGCAGGAGGAAGGCAGGAGGGCCAGGCAGGCTGGCTAAAAGCTACCCAACACTTACTGTGTGCCAGGCCCATGGTCTCATTCCATCCTCAAAACACAGATCATCACCCGCATTCTAGAGACGAGGAACAAGCTCAGAAGCGGGTGTGTTAATTTTGCCAAGAACACACGCTGAGCGTGTCAAGGCTGGGTTTGTCCTGTCTGTGGACGGCGGGTTCCTCACCCGATATCTGAAGCGCAGAGAGGGAGCCCAGGATGCGTCTCCTTCCCTTTATCTTTCCACTCCTGCTTTTTCTTCCTTCCCGAGGAAACTGAGGCCCAGAGAGATGAGGAGACGTGCTTAAAGTTATCAAGCTGTTTTGGGGACAGAGCCAGGACGAGCCAGGGTGACGGACTGGATGGTGAAGTAGAAGAAGATAGAAGGATCCAGAATGAGTCTCTGGTTTCTGCCTTGGGTGTCGGGCACAGAGAGGAGGAGCCTCTGCAGGAAAGGGGCTGCCGGGGGGACTGGGGGGAAAATGTGAGATCCGAGGTATCTTTAGACCGACCAGTAAAGGAGTCCCGAGACAGCCAGGTTTCTAGTCCTAGACTCCAGGAGAGAGGGGTAGGCTAGAACGTTGAGGATCCCCCTAAAACTGATCCTCACTGTGGTTAGACTTTCCCCTCAGAGTCTGGGATGTCCCCTCAGTGCAAAAAGGATCAAGGCCACCAGACAGCCTGGCAACCAAGGAGGGAAAGGAAATCATAGAAAGCAAGATAGAAACCAAAGGGCCACTCACATGGGGACAGTCATTGAAGGGGCCGACGGCCATTCCCACCTGCCCATGTGCTCAAGACATCATTGGGTCACATGACTCAAAACCGTGATCTTAACACATCAATAAAACATCAATGTTCAGTGCCTTACATTAAATAAGGCAAGATGACTCATTTATACCAATTTCCATTCAATATCAAACCAAAATGGTGTTTAAGGGAGGAAGTTTTAGTTTCTAATAATGTCCACCTGGGTGAGCCTCCTTCAGGGAGAGTCTGTATGGGAAGGAATATCTCAGAGCAATTTTTTTATTTGTTAACAATAGAACACTTTTTGCAAGTGTAACCTTACCCAGAGGTCAACCCTATAAACCAGGAGCTTGGTCTCTCTGTTTCCTCTTCCACAGTTCCTGGTGTTCCTTGGAACACAGTTTGAAAATCACTGAGCTTACCTAACAAGGTTACTTTACAGATGGGTAAACTGAGGCCCAAAGAAAGGAAGGAACTTGCCCAGGGCTGCACAGCAATATGGCAAAGCCCAGGCTGGAGCTATGTGGTCTGGGGCCAATTCCTAGATTTGGATTTAATGAAATCTGAAAACTTAAAGGCAAACGGAATAACATGACCCCACGCTTCCATCCCAGCAGGGAGAGATGAAGCCCAGAGGTGTTGAGTAACTGGTTCTGGTCACACGGCTGAGACAAGGATCAGCACAACCTCGGCGTAACCTGAATGAAGCGGTCCAACCCAGAGTGGAACGGAAAAAAGGTATAGGCTAAAAACTTCCAGCCCATGCTGAGCCAATACTTTTGTTAGATTTCTCCCATTTTCAACAGGCGGAGAAGAAAACCACATTCATATGTAATTGCACTTACACCTGCTTTTAATGATGGTGAGTTTTTGCAGTTGCTTAAGAGTGAGATAGAGAAAATAATAGTAAAATTTTAAAACGTTGGGTAGTTGTTCCAATTAAGTTCAATTAAATGTGCCCTTTGGTAGAGTAGGTATGGTGAACAATGTCTTGCAAAATCCAATTTCTCTGACAAACACACTCGCCAGCATGCAACAAGGAGGCTATTATTTCATTTGCTGAAAGGGAGTGCAGTGTAGTGGAAAAGACACAAAATTTAGAGTCGAATAGATCTCATCCACATCAACTCACCAGCCGCAGATGACTGAAAGCCACTGTAAAGTGGGCATAATAATACCTATTTCAATAGGCTGCCGGGGGATTAAATGAGATAATGCACAGGAAAGAGTGATTTGAAAATGTGCCCCAAATAGTAATTACAGCCACTTTTGAAATATGAAATTGAATGACTAAATTATTTTGTGAGGTTTTCTTTAAAATTATCTGAAACATCCAAGGAAAGATGGTCAGGTCAGTCCAAGCTTACTAAACGTCCCTCTTCCCAAATTGAATAGAATGATAACAATAAATAAAAATAAAATGTAAATGACCAAGAATAGCAGTTGGGAAGCTAGGAGTGGGGCCTGCTATGGTTTGCATGTGTGTGTCCCGGAAGTCACATGTTGGAACTGAACCCCAAAGGTGATGGTATTAAGAGGTGAGGTCTTCAGTGGTTGATTAGGTCATGGGGGCCTGTCACCAACCAGCAGGATTAGTGCTCTTGTAAAGGCTTGAGGACACTAACTATGCCTTTTTTTATTGCCCTGTGTATTCACAGCTTTCATCTCCTTTGTCTATTCCGTCTCTTTTGCCACGTGAGAACACAGCAAGTAAACCTCACCAGCTACAGAATACCCACTCCTTGATCTTGGACTTCCCAGCCTCCAGAACTGTAAGAAATACATTTTTGTTCTTTATAAACTACCCTGCCTTGGGTATTTTGTTATAGCAGCACAGACAACGACAGGGCCCCACGACATGGGTCAAATTTTGAAAAGTGTCTTCCTGAAAAAGTAAAAAGTTTAGACCCGGTTGGAAGGAGGCTCTGAGAATGGATATGCAGGTCCTTTCTGCCATGGTGAAACGTCGAATGAAATTCAGAAGAACCTCACGAAATCGCCCCGTCTGGTGGGATGGAGACAGGGAGCATGCACAGCCCAAGAGAAAGGCCCAGGAAAATGTCAGTGTGGAATGGTTTCTCCACCTTGCACTACGACACTTGGGACCAAATAATTCTGTGTTGTCAGGGGCTCTCGTGTGCGCTGTGGGATATTTAGCAGCATCTCTGGCCCCTACCTGCCAGATGCCGGCAGCACCCCCCTTCTAAGTCGTACCAACCAACGATGCCTCCAGACTTTGTCAAATGTCCCCTGGGGGCAGAGGGACAAAATTGCCCCTAGATGAGAACCGCTGATCTAGAAGACCCTCCCTCACCCCAGAAAGTAGCAAGTCGGACAAACCCAGACAAACCCATGACACCTGCCTCTAGCTGAGAGGGATAAGGAACCTTTCCAAGGAGATAAACACCAGAACAACACTGACAACGAACCAAGCCTTTACAGGCTGGAGAGCGGAAACAGTCTCCCATGGGAGAGGGAGCCCAGAGGAGAGATGTGGAGTGGGAAGAATGACCCACTAGCCCTCTCCCCCTCACCGTGAACACACAGAGGAGGCAGAATCCCTAGAATTCAATCACACAAAAAGGTGGAAGAGCTTGGCTGCACGGATGGCCTGAAACTGATCGTTCTTATGGCAAAGACATGTCCTCAAAGGATGGTCTCTCTCTGGAGCTGGGGACTACCTGAAACCAAAAGTGTCCCTCCACTCCCGATTGGATGAGCCCCAGCCAGGCAGAGTGACTCCCCTGCAGGGCTTGAAGCCATGTGCTACATAGAGAAAGTCATGACAGTCTCTCTTATTACCATTGCCCCCAGCCCCAGCCCCTCCTCCCCTGCCTTCCGGGCCACAGAAGAGCAGACTTTAAACCAAGGATCAGAAGGGATACAGAGTAAGCAGAGGAGGAAGTTGATGCATGGTGCAATGCATGGTCTTGGAGAAGATTCTGGCAGAGGGAAAAGACACATTGTTGGGACAGTGGAATGGGGTCTATGGATTAGAGGGTGGTGTTTGTACTCATGTTGATGTCTGGATTTGGAAGACTGCCTGGGGGTTATGCAACGGACTTGGTTTGGTGAGATGCATACAACAGCGTTTAGAGACGATGGGATATTATGTCTGCAGCTTGCCCCTCAAAGATTTAGCAAAGGAATACTATGGGGGGAAAGAGAGAGAAAGAGTGAGAGAGAGAGAGAGAATATTTGGGAATCTGAGTAAGGGGTATATGGTAGTTTTCTGTAGTGTTCTAGCAACTTTTCTGTAAGCTTAAAATTATTTCAAAATATATTATTATCTTTTAAAATATTCAAAAAACAAAAATCTTATCAGAAATGTTAGTAGAAAGAATTGTGGAAGCACCTCTCGTGTGTTTAAGACAGATTTTATTTTTGTTGAGTAAAGTCTAGTCAAATCTGTTAAATAAATAAATAAAATAATGTTAATGAGGGAACAGAGAGATTCTGTGACGATAGGTTGTATTAATAATTTGGTACAATCTATTGAAATGGCAACTTGGCAATGTTTATCAGATAAGCCTTTCTTTGATTCTAAAAAATACATAAAGAAGTATGCAAAGATATATATGTTAGAAGGATGTTTGGTGCGGAATGGGTATAAGTTTGAAAAATTGAAAACTACCCAAGTACCCATTAGCAGTGATCGAAAAATTAATCATGTCCCTACAACTTAGTTCTCAGCTACTCTGAAACAATAAAGTATTGTTCAATGGCCATACAAATTTATTTTTGAAAAATAAATTCATGTATTCATTCATTTGATCCTTAGCTCATCGAATATTTATTGAATCCTATTATGTATAAATTATTGGGCAAGATGTATTAAATTTATAAAGATTAATAAAGCACTGTATTTTCCCTTCTGAAACTCAAATTCTAGTTGAGGAGACAGACACATAGGCAAATAATATTTATGACATATTAGGTGAAAAGTACAAGTTGTAGGACAATTTTCATAGAATGCCATTTGGAAAAAAAGAATCATATGAATGGTAATGTGTGTGACTACATGCACGGGACACAGAGCACAGCATGATGCATTCTAATCCATTTTGAGTGGTTTTCTCTGGGAATGAGTTAAAATGGGGGAAATTTCACTTTCCGTAGTGCTTGAAATTTTTACAATGAGCATGTACTGCTTGACTAATCCGGGGGAGATAAAAGCAATAAAATCGATCTATGATTAAGAAGAAATAAACAACGCAGCATTATACCTCTACACAAAACAAGGACGAGATTGGTCTTTGTCCCTAACACGGAGATAGATGCAGCTCTGCCCCGGGAGAGATGGACCTAAATGATTATTAATTGCCATCAAAGGCCTCAGCGCTTGCCATGCCTGCAATTTAAAAAAGTAAACAAACATCTTGTTCTCAAGATAATCCTGAACTGTTTATATTTGGTCTTCCCGAGAAAGGACGTTTTGTGACTCACCAGGGCTGCAGAGAGGAGGGGGCAGGCCCCTCTCCGTTCTCAGGTTGGCCTGCTGCTGCCAGACCCCTGCTGGGCAGTGGGGGGGGCCTTCCTCCCTGCCCCCATTTTATCTGGGCTGGGGACACTGGCCACCAGCACCTCACTACGCTGAGAAGCCCTGGGGTCCAAGCCTTTCCCTGATCACCCCTCATCCCATCAACGACAAGGACCTTAATGGAGGGGGTTGGTAGACTTGGATACGGAAAAAAAAATGACATCTGTCTCTTCTCTAACGTCTAACTGAAATTTAGCATTTCCTTCCCTCGCGAATGTCAACAACAAACCACAGTCGTATTAGCAGTGTCCTTGACTCTGTCACCAAGAGAAATCACAGATATTTTCCTATCACATGGCACTCATTGCTACTCTCTCGAAAGATCCTTTGCACTCATCTCCACTTGCAAAATTATGATACTAATTAGACCTGTTCCTAGCTCTTATTATTTAGTGCATTAATAAAGAAGTACATTTATTACTATATCAAAAATACGGTGCTTAAACAATATTTTGATAACCGCGTTTCAATATAATTGGAATCCTCTGGAATCTAATACATTTTATTTAATGCACTTAAAAGATTTGTTCAGAAAAGAGGTTTGTGGCTCAGAAAGTTTAGGGATCTTTGATCTGGAGGATGGCAAAGGGTTGAGAGGGACAGGAGGCCTTACAGACGTCGCCCAAACCCCACTGACAGGCAGCCTTTTACAGCTAGACGCCATTGACATGAAAACCTGAATTTTCACTTTCTCCTAAGAAATGTTGGCAATCCCAGGCCTGCTTTCCTCTCCCCGCCTCCCCCGGGCTCTAGCCCCAGGCTGCTCGTCCAACCGGGGCATCCTCTCTCTAGTGCCCGGCCCTGGCAGGCCCCACCATTCACACCGCGCCACAGGCCCTGCCAGCCACGAAATGTCAGACCCACCCGTGTGGCCAGATCTACTTGTTTGTCTCCTGGGTTCCCTGTAGGCATTTGCTTTTGTAAGTCCTGAT
Source organism: Mirza zaza (assembly GCA_008750895.1). Classification (NCBI taxonomy): domain Eukaryota; kingdom Metazoa; phylum Chordata; class Mammalia; order Primates; family Cheirogaleidae; genus Mirza; species Mirza zaza. The sequence goes on along the minus strand of VSMD01094979.1, from coordinate 22,276 downwards.
CTAAGTCCACCTGCCCATTTCCCAGGTGTCATAGCTGTGGCCTGAGAGGCTGGGAGCCAGGGTCAGAGAGCGAAGTTAGTGGCCCCCGCAGAACCGCCCTTCACCCCGGGCCCCTTCTGCTCACTGGCCAGGCTGCTCTCCCCGGGGCATCCAGGCTGCCTCAGCCTCCCAGGGTGCTGGGATCACAGGCTGAGCCACTGCAGGGCGGCTCTGTACATTTCCACGTGGAAAGCGCTCCAAGACCGGCTGATGAATGAGGGAAGGAAGGCGAGGCCAGTATTCAAGCCCAGTGCCGCTGCCTGCTAAAAACAAAGAATCCCGTGCATGTTGCAAAAGAGGACTATTAACACCCTGTCCCCAGCTCCCCCCAGCTCCGCCCGCCCCTCTTGGGTAGAAAGGGCTCCTTTTCCCCACCACAACCTCCACGGAGCCCCCGGACCTGCTCTTGGGCTTCTGCAGAGGAGGCTGCCGCCCTGCGACAAGGCGTGTGTCTCTCCCCCTGCCCGGCCCGCGCCCTGTGTAGATATCTGTACGTTTATCTACAGACACGCCGGTGGGACGGGGATCAGACAAGTCAGCAAGGTGCGCAGTGGGCTGGTCTCTATAGCTACCCCAGGGAGGAATGAGATGGTCTCTCCTTCCTCACTTTGTATTTTCCTTAATTGATGGGGGAATGACACACATCCTTAATAGTGGCATGGAACGGTGTCCACGGATCACTGGGGGGACCGTGGCAGAGTAATAGGATTAGTGCAATATCGCTTTTAAAATGGCATGGTGCCCTGTGTCCTTAGGTGGATATACCGGGCACACACCAAGTCCTTCGTTCTACTGAGAGCTGCTTCCTGGGCAGGGGTGGGGAAGGCGAGGGCCCGCGCCCTGCACCTGCCTCCTCTCTGGGGAACGTTGGCGTGAAGTCACAGCACAAAGCATCGAGCACAGGGCTTGGCACCTATGGAGACCAGCCCCAAACGTTAGCGTTTGGTGAAGCCAAACGTGAAATAAATGTCCTGGTTCGCAGAGAGGCTGTACCAGTGATCAATTCTTAGAAGTTTTATACAATAAAATTACATTGTCATTAACATCAGACTTAACTCGTTTTTATAGTGGGTGACTCGGAAGATTATATATTGTTAAGAAACAGTTCTCTTGGACTCAGAGACATCGTGTGCTCCTGGTTTTCCTCCTGTGTCAGTGGCCTCTCTTTCTGAGTCTCCTGTGCTCATTCACTCACACGCTCACTCATTCATTCATTCAGCACGGATTGATAGCGTCCTTATTACACGTCAGGCACACTCCTGGGTGGTAGAGATACAACTGCAAACAAAACAGACTGCATTCCCTGTCCCCGTGGAATTGAATTCTGATTGGGGACAACAGACAGGGAACGAATACGTTAAACACATCAGCAGTGATAAGTACTTGGGGAAAAACGAGGAAGGGAAGAGGAATCAGAAATGTGGGGGTGCAGAGGCAGTTGCACTTTTAAATTGGTCATCAGGGGAGGTCTTGGGGCAAAGATCTGAAGTTGAAGAGGAAACAAGCGGTGTTGACCTCAGGGGCGGGGAAGGGTGTTCCAGGCAGAGGGAACAGCCAGTGCGAGCGTGAAGGCTTGGAGGCTTGAGAGAAAGCGTACAGTTGAAAACTGCGTGGAGGTTAATGTGCCTAATGCCAGAGAGGGCGTGTTAGTTTCCTGTGGCCGCCGACATTCTGTAACTTGTAGCAGGACTATCTTGTCCTGCCCCTCTCTTACAAGGCCAGCTGTGATCGTATTTAGGGCTCATAAATTCCCAGATAATTTTCCCACCTCAAAATCCTTAAGCACATCCGCAAAGACCATTCTGCACATAGGTAATGTTTAGAGGTTCCGGGGATTAGGACCTGATAGCTTGGGGGCTGTTACTCAGCCTCCCACGGGGGAGAAAGGTAGATTGCCCAGACCCGGGAATCAGCCCCGCCAGGCCCCCGCACGGCTGCGGATGGCCTCCACGTGGCTCAGTCCTCGTCTGAGACGCCCGTCCTGTCTCACCCGGCCTGCACCAGCACAGCGCTCCCGGTTCTCCTCCGACCACCGCTCCTCCTTCTCAGGGCCCTGGGGCTCAGCCCTGGGGACCGTCCAGGCTGTGACTTTGCATCCACCTGCATGCCAGCAATGCCAGCCCAGACCTCTGTCCCCAGCATGAAGCCCATACCCCCAGCTCTCTCTCCACATCTCCCTCGATGTCTGGGAGGCCTTTCAACCCACGGGTCCAAAGCCGGACCCCCGATCTGCCCCCCGAGCCTGCTCCGCCTACAGCCTCGTGCGTCCCAGTGGTGGCGACTAAAGCCAACAACCACTCAGTGGCTCAGGCCGAGGACCCAGGAGTCACCTCGAGCCTTCCTGGCCTGTCACAGCCCATGTTCTCCCCACCAGGTAGTCTCGTTGGCTCGGCCTTCACCACACACCCAGATCCGACCCCTTCTCTCGGCTCACGCCCCCGCCCTGGTCCCAGCCCCTCCTCTCGCCTCGATTTGGCAACAGCCTCCTCACGGGTCTCCCTGCTGCCCGGCTTTGAGTGAGCCTTTCAGAAGGTAAACCAGGAGACGTCACTTCCCCCAGAGTAAAAGCCAGGCCTTGCGGTGGCCTGCAAGGCCTGCACGTTCCCCTCCCTCCATTTTCCCTCTGGCCACATCTGCTAATGTCTCTTTCCTCTTCTCGCCGCTCTCTGCTCACACGCTTTGCAATTCCCGGCATGCGCAAGGCCCATCTCTTCCTCAGGGCCTTTGCACTGGCTGTTCCCCTTCCTTGGAATACTCTTCCCTCCAATATCCCATGACTGGCCCTCTGGATCCTTTAAGTCCTTGTTCAAGTGGCAGCTTCTCAGCAAGCCTTGCTTTGACCCCATTAAAATTCACACCCCCGCCCCACCAAGATTCCCGGCTCCTCTCGCCCCACTCTATTCCCCAAGGCGGTTATCATCCTGTGACACGTGTCACTGGCTCGTTCTTGCTTCCTGTTAGTCTGACACCCTGAGATGGAATGCGGAAATGTTTGTCGATTTTGTTCACTGGCTTCTCTTTTGAGCCTGGAACAGTGCCTGGCGCATAGTAGGTGCTCGATAAATGTTGAACAAATCACTGTGTGTGGGGACAAGGGAGTGGCAGGAGATCAGGATGACTTTGGGAGTCTAATTCCTCTGTCCAAGGAGGGAACAGAGCAGGGACAGGTCAGGGGAGCTCAGGTTTGAGACAAGTCAGGACTCGTTGCCTCTCGGGGCCGCCGACTGTCTGGGGCAAGAGCTCAGAGAGAGACCTGGCCGTGCAAAGGAGCCTGGCCTAAATGACAGACTAAAGCAGAAAGCGCACCCCTCCAGCCCTTCCCCGGACTCAGGCACACTTGGGTTTGAATCCTGGCTCCTCCATTACCGACTGTAAGACTTTGGGTTCCCTGGCTGTGCCTCAGTTTCCTCATCTATAAAATGGGGCCAGTCAGTGTACAGCAACCCACAGCATGTTGCTGAGAGGAAGAGACGAGAGAATACTCAGAGCACCGGGTATGTGGCGGATGCTCCTTTCCAAGGGCAGGTGGAGGGCCCGGAAGCCAGCCCCGGACCGTAGTTCTGCAAGCCCGGGACCCCTCCGGCTTGGGCGGCTAAGTCTTCCGACCCCTTCTCAAAGGGTCCGATGCACCAGCTAGCCTCGTCCTGGGGCCCCTTCTGTAGCGACAGCAGCAGGCTTTCAGCCGCGTTGAGCTGAGTTAATGGGCCTCTGACCCATTTTCCTAGCAGACTCATTACCTCCTATTTAGCCTCGGAGACGCCGGCAGCTGATTGGCAGAGAAGCTGTCACGGCTGGGAGGGGACGTGGGATCTGGGGCAGCCGTCTGCTGTCGGTGAACTCTGGCCTCAGCAGCGAATGGCAGGACCAGGGCAGGCAGGATGAATTCCCCGACCCCGGGACAGGGCCCACCCGGGAGACGGAGTCACCATGGAACCCTTGACTCGGCCTTGCCTGGCTCCCACGTGGCCCCATCCCAGCCACCCTGCGAGGGGTCGTAAGAGAAAGGGAAGACCCCAAGCATTTCCTCCCTGCGGTGACACCGACGCTTCCGGCTCATGCGCCCTCAGGAGAGAATCTCGAGCCAGTAGGTTAAATGACGGGCTTCGCAGGCCACCCCGAGCCCGACCCCTGTGCGGGCAGCCCCTCCCCTGGGAGGCCAGGTTTGGAGCTGTGCTGGGGCCACTCTGCAGACAGTGGGGCAGATGGGAGCCTTGGATACCTTACACAGCAGGGTGACAGGGGATAAAGCTAACGAGATGCAGTCCCCGGAGCCAGCCACTGCCCCACCCTCAGCCTCAGTTTCCCCCACCTGTTGAATGGGGGTTCGGAGCAGCTAATCCCTGGCTATGCAATCCAATATGGTGGCCACAGGCTGCATGTGGTGATTAAGCACTTGACATGTGGCTACTTGTTTTAATTTTTTTTTTTTTTTTTTTTTGAGACAGAGTCTCACTCTGTTGCCCGGGCTAGAGTGTCGTGGCTTCAGCCTAGCTCACAGCAACCTCAAACTCCTGGTCTCAAACGATCCTGCTGCCTCAGCCTCCCTAGTAGCTGGGACTACAGGCATGCGCCATCATGCCCAGCTAATTTTTTTTCTATGTATATTTTTTAGTTGTCCAGATAATTGCTTTCTATTTTTAGTAGAGATGGCATCTCACTCTTGCTCAGGCTGGTCTTGAACTCCTGAGCTCAAACAATCCACCCACCTTGGCCTCCCAGAGAGCTAGGATTACAGGCATGAGCCACCGTGCCCAGCCATGTGGCTACTCTTTTAAATGTAAAATACAAACCAGAGTTTTGCAAGTTAGTACAAAAAAAAAAAAAAAAAACCCAAGAACATAAAAAATCTCATTAACAAGTTTTTATTTTGATTACATGTTGAAATGATAATATTTTGGAAATATTGGGTTAGATAAAATACAGTATTAAAATTAATTTCATGTGTTTCTTGGTACTCTTCATGTGGCTACAAGAAATCTTAAAAGTATGCGTGTGGTACGTGTTCTATGTCGATGGGTAGTGAGTGCTGCTCTAGCAACCGGCCAAGTTTGAATTATTCACGGGGTGTGTGCACGTGTGTTCTGTGTGTGTCTAAGCATGCACGTGGCCGTGTGCGTTGAGGTGTGGCGGTGCCGGGAGGAACGTATGAGCATCGTGCGCACGCGTGTGTTGCATGCACAGAAATGCACGTGTTAGGGCGTGCTGCGGAAGGAGGCTGTGGGCAGAGGAAGCGTCTCGCAGACCCAGTTTGCCCGCCCCAGCCACAACCCACAGCCCTCCACGGACATGACAGCTCACTTGTCATCCTGCTGGGATCTCTTGGAAACCTGTGTGTTGAGGGTCCTGGTCCCCATTTTAGAGATGAGGGAAATGACACCCAGAGACTTAAGCCTGGGTGACAGTGACCGTCCACGCCACGGACACGCACAACAGCCAAGAGGCAGGTCTCAAGGATGAGTCTAGAGGAGGAAGACACATTTTGGGAGCTGCACTGACTGCTCTTCCATGTGTTCTCTTACTTCATCCGCACAACAGGCCGGAGGGTTCAAATGAGGAAACTGAGGCTCAGAGAGGTGAAGTAATTTCACCCCCCATGACCATCCTTCTCAGGCACCACTGTCCACCCACTGTCTACGCAGACTGAGAAAGAGGGGCGTCATCCTTGCCTCCCTCCTCTGCCGCAACTCCTGGGGGGACCCCCGCCCTCAGATCCACCCTGCAATCCTCTCTCCACCCCTCCCATCCTCACCCCGCCAGAGCCCTCATCCCTCCATCCTCGGCTCTCCCCACAGCCACCAGGGGGAGCTTTGCAAATCACCAACCCACTTTGACATTCCCCTGTTTAAAACCCTTTGTTGGCACTCACCGCTGTCAGGAAAAAGACCAAAGCCCTTTCGCAAAGCCCCCAGGCCCTCCCTCCTTGGGCCCCGTCCCATCTCCCCAGCCCCATCTCTCTTCCCACCCCTCCTCGGTCCTCTGCCCCAGCGCCCTCCACCAGCCTGGTTCAGCTTCGCAAATGTACCACGATCCGTCCCGCCACCGGGCTTTCGTCCCAGCCGTTCCTCCAGCCTGGATGCCTGTCCCTTCACTGTTGCCTGGTTACCGCTGACATGTCTGTCATAGCTCAGGCCCAAGTCATTTCCTCTGGGAAGCCTCCCTGGACTAATCACGAGGTGGCAATGATGATGATAATAATGATAAAACGATGATGATAAAAAAAAATAATAGGTAGCATTTTTGAGCATGTACCACATGCCCGGAACACTCTAAGCACTTTGCGTGGTGTTCGTTCATTTAATGAATGAACAAACCTACGAGGCAGGGGCCTTAACTGTCTCCACGGTACTGAAGCACAGACCGAGCAAGCGATTCGCCCAGGGTCACACACAGGTTTGGATCCAGGCCCCCCTCTCTGAGCCAGATCTGGGACCTTCATCGGCCACTCCCCATCGGCCACTTGCTATATCCCAGGCGCAGTTAGAAGCATCTTTTGAGCCTTATCGTGGTTTTGCTTCTACATTTCTTTGTAGGATATGGGCTGTTTGACAGTTCAAGTTGTTCACGTTCTTACTCACACCCTGTTTCACGTATATCCACAACAGAATATTGGTTAAGAACAGGAAGCCCGAGGACAACGAAGTCGAAATACAAGTTCATGAGCATTGCTGAAACGGCGATAATTTCCCTGCCTGCACCCCCTGGTCCCTTTCCCTGGTGCCATCTGATCACGGTCCTTATAAAACGCATCGTATGCTCCCAGCACCTCAAAAACCAATTATACAGGGAGAAAATACAGAGACGAGAACAGCCAATTTGACTTTTCATTTAGCGGAGGGGAAAAAAGGCTATTCACACCATAATGTGTTCCTGGAGGAGGTCTTGCCAACACCAGCCCCAGCCTTCTGTCCTATTTATAGCCAATTTGAAACAAAACCGCAAAATTCACCACTCATCCAATGGCTTTTATTTTGGGCACAAAACACAAAACTCCCTAACGTCAGGCTGTGAAAGCAGTATTTTGAAGACATACACGATTACATGCTAATCTACATTTTCATAGGCGTTTGTTCCCCCAAATCAAACACGATACGTCATTCGGAGATGTATTTGTCCGCAAACTGTGCCGTTTATTACATAATTAATTCAAAATAAGTTAATTGTGTGTATCTCTTTTTCAAGGGGCAGGATAAAAAATGCCTTTTGCTGCATTAAACATGAACTTTGTAATGCAATCTTGAGCAGTATGCTGACCTAAATAATTAACTACTTTTTAACATACACCATATGAAGGATATGAAGTAAATTACGCATTGTCTAAGAGGGTTGGGAAGATTGTTTTTATCACGAATGGGGAGTGCTCGTTTTACCATAAATCGGCACATCCTCGAGGCTCAGTTGGGGGAAGGTCCCTACGGAGGGATGTGACGGCCACTTTATGTAGCTGGTCACTCAGAAAGAATTGGGTCTCTGGCCTCCCCGCCTGTATGGGGCTTCATCGTTAACCCTAACACACACTCTACCCCAACCCCTCACCTGGAGGGTCAACCCGCCCACCCCCACCCTCCACTCTCCCTGGCATCTCTCACACCATCTTTGGTCCTATGGAAGCTCCAGGAAGGCCTCTCTGGCCACCGCATTCCGGCCCCACCCCCGCCCCATCCCCACCCACCCTCTGAGCTGTCCGTCTGTCTGCAGCGCTTGCTGAATGCAGTTATGCAACTGGGCCTGGGCCTGGGCGTCTCCTCCGCCTCCATCGCAAGCCTGTCCGAGCCCCCTGTGCAGCCCAGTGCAGGGGGCCACTGTAGCCGAGGCCGTGTCAGCCTCAGCACCAGCAGGGCTGGCGTCTCTCCCGCACTGGCCGTGCCTGTTCCTGAGGAGCAGGGTCCCTGGGTGCACACGGGCCACAGGGTGGCAGAGGCTGGCGTAGAGCTGTGTGTACGCAGGGAACTCGGGCAAGTCGCTTCAACCTGAAGGCCTCGGTGCTCCCAACCATCACATGGGGGAAAGTCCCCTCCCTGGCAGTCTCCACGACCCGGAAGTGCTCACCTGCACTAGATGCCTCTGGGTCTGACCTCGGCTCCGGCTTCCTCCCTCCCCACCCAGACCTGGCAGCCAGCACCTCTCACCTAGCTCCCTGCAGCCACCTGCCCCCTACCTGCAGTCTGCCCTGGGGACAGAAGGAGCTTGACAACCCAAGCCAGCCCATGTTACTCGTCACTCCCACCCCTCTAGGGCCCCCTATTTCCTAACCCAGGGCAGAAGCGCCTTGCAGGCTCCAGCTGCTCCTGACCTGGCCGGGACCCCCTCACCCCGCTCTCCCCCAACGCTCTGGCAGAAATGTGAGTCTTCTTTTATTTCCACAAGTCCGTCAAGCTGTTCCTCACCTCTGAGCCTCAGCACACCTGGTCCCCACCTTCAAACGGCCGCCTCCTCCCCATCTTTCAGCTGTCAGCCAAAAACCTCAGGTCCTCCAGGGGTCTTTCCCCCCAGCGGCCACCCCCAGCACCCTAGACTTCCATTGCACGGGTCACAGTGGGTAATTAATTCATCAGCTTGCTGATTCAGTGTCTGTGTCATCCCCAAGGTCCCTGCTGTTTGCCCAGTGCCCAAGGCAGTGCCTGGCACATAGTAGATGCTCAATAAGTATCTGTTGAATAAATGAATGAATAGCTAGGAGTGGTTGTGTGGCACTCACATGAAGGCCTGGATGGAGTGAAGTAGGTTATTTATAAACAGCACAAAACAGACTTGCAGATACTCATTCACTTGAGGAAGGTCCTCCCAGCGTGGCCTTGGTGGAACCCAGACCTCAGCTCTGCAGAGCCCTCCTTGTTTCCCTCCTGGGTCACCCCGGGCAGACTCACTTCACTCACCTCAGCCACTCCAGCCAAGGGCCGGGCGAGCCATGAGCAAAGCGTGTTTTTATACAAGCCTTTGGAACAAACCACTACCCTGACCTCAATCTGTGGGAGCGTGATGGGTTCCGTGACACTGATTCACCACCTCTTCAGATGCCACCGTGCTGAAGAGACCTCCGGGGGTCAGAGCCTCCCTTGCCTCGATTTGCAAGATGGGGAGAATCCCACCCACCCCACAAGGACGCGAGAATGTACCAAAAGAAACTTGCTCATTGCCTGGTGTGTGGCTGCCCCTGGAAGCCACGTCAGTCTCACTCCTGTCCCGTCCCCTCCCCAAATCGGGGAAGTTCTGGAATGCGGACTAGGTCTCTCAGTATTCGGAACCAATTACCAAGTTTCTGGGGCTGTCTGGCTACCTCTCGGGGACATCAGGAGTCTTAATTAATTACGATCTGAAAGGGTTTGATGTTCCCGGAATAAAAAGGCATGAGGGAGCCCAGACTATTTTCAGGAACATTAATTATTTAATGGACATTATTCGTAGAAAATTGGGACTGTTAAATATAAGTTTAAGATTGGGAGCTCTATGATTATTTTAACCCTAGATTCCATTCTCTGTCACCAGCGGTCAAGAAGAGGCTCTTGGTCCAGCAGAAGAAAGAGAAGGTTCTAGTCTGCACTGTGCCAGAGATTTGCTGTGTGAGTTTCAGTAGGTCACTGCCCCTCTCTGGCCTCAACCGCATCATCTGTTAGGGTCTGTACGAGGTGGCTTCCCGGGTACCTAGGCTCTGACAAGAGTAATTCACAACTGTCCTGTCCTGGGCCCCACGTCTGAGGTTCTCATTTAGTGGGGCTGGGGTGGGCCCCAGAATCTACAATTTAACAAAGCTCAAGAACCTGTCTCCAGAGGTCCTTGGGCCAAACTCCAGAGAGATCTGGCTGTGACCCTGGGACATGCACCGAGGACGCTTCAGAGGGGATTTGCACATGAAAGAAACCCAGTTTTATTAGCTGCTTCCATGCTGAAAGGGCATATTAAACTACATTTAAATGAATTTGCCCAGTCCTTGATTTTGCTCCTCATCAAAGTTCATGTGGTTAATTCTGGGGTCAAAAACATAAAAATGTCCTCTTGTAATTAGCTGCTAATCAGTTCACTACAGTGACTCCCCAAGGAGGAATCGTAATTCTTATCCGTGGAAACTGAAGACAAAACACACTCATAGCTCAGCTCTCTGCAGAAGAATGCATGCAGAAGCTGCATGTAAGGTTGTTCTAAACACACAGAGAAGCTTGCATCTGAAAACCCGGGAGCTAGAAGTCATCCCTCCATCTGTCCGTCCGTCCATCCATATATTCCTTTATCCATCCATGTATCCATCTACCCCATCCATCCATCGTTCATCTATCTACCCATCAATTCACCTCTCCATCCATCCACCTATTCATCCATCCATTCATCCATCCAAGAAATGTTTATAGAGACCCTCTCCCAATGGAGTCACACGGGATGGACTTAATTCCCCCAGCAACAGACTGCAACGTGTGTGAGATGTCGGCTACCAGGGAAGCTCACTACAGAGTGACTACCCAAGGTTTTTACTGGGGGCACCCTCTGCCTAGCACATCACAAACTTCCAGACTCCCAGAAGGAAAGCATGTGCTCAGCACATTGTCTGCACAGTGAGCCACTCATATTGTTGCAGCCGTGTGTACAGCTGGCGTTACAGCTCTTGTTACAGCTCCTATTCGTTTGACAGGGGAAAGAGCCGAGCAGCACTCGAAGAATTGGAGAACAGCCTTTATTCTTCTACAGCAGGCTCAGCATACCTACTATTACAGCTCTCTTCATGTCTTCCGATGTTCTCCCCCTTCCTGCCCTTCTGCCCCTGCTTTTATACCCTTGGTAGGGCTCAAGAAGCATCCAATCAACTACAAGCTTTAACATCCAATCAGCAACAGGCTTTAACATCCAATCAGCAACAGGCTTTAACATCCAATCAACAACAGGCTTTAACATCCAATCAGCAACAGGATTTAACATCCAATCAACAACAAGCTTTAACATTCAATCAAAAACAGTGGGATTCAAAAATTACCCAATCAGGATCACGCAAACAGCGTGGAGGGAAACAGGCAGCCGCACATGGGCCTGGGGGCATTCTGGCATGCAGGGGTCCTGGGGTGGCTGTGTTCCACGCGCCGGCAGCAGCGTGCCTCTAACTGGCCACGCACAGCACTGGCCCCAGAGATGCGGAACTACAGGGAGGAGGAAATCAGCCACATCCCGGCGCCCGACATTTTCCGCATCAATATCAGCTGGGGGACTGGTGGGGACCCTCCTGAAACCCAAGTTCACAGACAGCAGCCAAGGGCGAACCTTGCAAGCAGGACTTTCTGAGGCTCCCGTCTCAGGCCTGCTGCGTTGACACTTTTCTGCACAGGATCCCCTGACAGCCAGCTCCTCCCTTTCTCTTTCCTCATGTCCCCGCTATGCCTTGTGCATGCCACACTGTTAGGAATGTACCGGTCACGCCATCTGTGCTGGGACCTTCCCTACTGCAGCAGTAGCTCCACTGTGGTGGAGTAACTGCTGGATTGGCCGGCCTGCTGCCCTGAGCTCCCTATTCTCGAAATGTCCACCAGCTCAGATGCTTAATGAATGTATGAAATTAACTAACTTAAAGGGCCGGGCATGGTGTGGCTCACGCCTGTAATCCTAGCACTCTGGGAGGCCAAGGCAGGAGGATCATTTGAACTCAGGAGTTCGAGGCCAGCCTGAGCAAGAGCAAGACCCCGTCTCTACTAAAAATAGAAAGAAATTAATTGTCCAGCTAAAAGTATATAGAAAAAATTAGCTGGGCATGGTGGCGCATGCCTGTAGTCCCAGCTACTCGGGAGGCTGAGGCAGGAGGATTGCTTGAGTCCAGGAGTTTGAGGTTGCTGTGAGCTAGGCTGATGCCACAGCACTCTAGCCCAGGCAACAGAGTGAGACTCTGTCTCAAAAATAAATAAATAAACTAACTTAAAGATGAAGCATGTCCTCAAAAAACTAAAAATAGAATTACTCTGTGATCCAGCAATTCCACTTCTAGAGACATACCCGAAAGAATTGAAAGCGGGGTCTCCAAGACATATTTGTACATCCATATTCATAGCAGCATTATTTATAATAGCCAAAAGGTAGAAGCAATGCAGTATCCATTAACAGAAGAATGGATGAACAAAATGTGGGGTGCACATACAGTGGAATATTATTCAGCCTTTAAAAAGGGAGGAAATTCTGACACATGCTACAACATGGATGACCTTTGAGGACATTATGCTAAGAGAAATAAGCCTGTCATGAAAATACCAATGTTAAATATTAATAATTCTCCTTATGAAAGGCACCTAGAGTAGTCAAACTTACAGACAGTAGAATGGTGGTTGCCAGTGGCTGGGGGAAGGAGATTGAAGAATCATTGTTTAATGGTGCAGAGTTTCAGTTTTGCAAGATAAAAAGAGATGTGGAGACAGGTTGCACAGCCTCGTGAATATACTTAACTCTGATGAACTATATATTTTTACAAGGTTAAGATGGTCTATTTTGGCCGGGCGCGGTGGCTCACGCCTGTAATCCTAGCTCTCTGGGAGGCCGAGGTGGGCGGATCGTTTGAGCTCAGGAGTTCGAGACCAGCCTGAGCAAGAGAGAGACCCCCATCTCTACTATAAACGGAAAGAAATTAATTGGCCAACTAATATATATAGAAAAAAAAATTAGCCGGGCATGGTGGCGCATGCCTGTAGTCCCAGTTGCTTGGGAGGCTGAGGCAGCAGGATTGCTTGAGCCCAGGAGTCTGAGGTTGCTGTGAGCTAGGCTGACGCCACGGCACTCACTCTAGCCTGGGCAATAAAGTGAGACTCCGTCTCAAAAAAAAAAAAAAAAAAAGATGGTCTATTTTATGTTTTGCATTTTACCATGATTTTTTAAGAAATGAAGCACAACTCTACCTGGAGGCAGGGGCTGGACCGTTTGACCTGGAGTTTGCACAGTCATATGAAAATATAATAAGCCATAGTTCAAGAGCTGAACATGTCTTTTATTCATAATCAGCAGTGAGAATAAGGTTCATTAGATGTCTAATGATTGATTTTTAAATTCCTATTGAAAGACCTGATATGTATATGCAGAATCAGCTTGCACTGCAATCCACTAAAAACGACTTATGACAGGAATTCACACATAATTGCTATCAGTGGAGTCAGCTTGTAAGAATATTCCAAGCATTTAATTGACTTTTAAAAGAATAGCTACAGCAAGCTAATTAAATATCAAGTTAGGAAATGTGTTAATTGATATTTAATAAGGATGTCAATTGATGTCTAACTAGCCAATACGTCTTTTAAAATATGTCAATTAGATACCCAAAGATCCTTTTCAAGGGGATTAGAAGTTAAATACATTGAGGATGTAATTTGTTAATTTTTTTAAAGTTACAAATTGCAGCCCTCCCTGCTGACTTTCTCTGGATCGTAGAGCCATTTGTAAGCTGCCATGCCTGGTCTCCAGGCTGACTTCACATACAGGTCCACAGAGTGGGAGCAGATTTTGTTGGGCACTTTCCAACATCTGTATGAAAATAGGCCCCAGAGAGGGTGAATGAACCCTACCCAAGTTCTCCAACAAGTCAGATATGGCCTTGGCCTCCATGCACCATGGCTGATTTTAGATGGTCACAGCCCATGTACAGAGCCCGTGCATGGAATATTCACCCTGCCTGGCCCCCACCCCTCCCCTGCCTTGGGACGAGAAGAGGGTCTTTAAAGGCAAAATCCCCCACTCCTTCTCCAACCAGATTCTTCTCGAACCTGGACGTCACCACACCTGGCAACCCACACAGGCCAGGACCTTTCCTACCTGTCTGATCCCTGTCCCAGTAAGGAGAGTTGGATCAGGAGAGCCCTGTGCAATTGGAACCAATGGCAGATCTCACCTGTCTCTCAAATGTGCTCACCAAACAGTGTCAATGACCACAGTGCCTTTATCCACTGTTCCATTCATCCCACATTTACCGTGTGCCAATGTATGCCAGGCGTCTGCCAGGAGCTGAGGAAGCAGCTGTGGACCCTGCCTCATGGTGCTCACTGTCTGGAGGGGAGAATCAAGACAAGTGACTCCACTCAACATTTCTGCAACAATAGTCCTGAATGCTGGCAAAAGTGATTCTAAAGTTTCACCCAAGAAAATCAACCAGTGGAAATAGGCCCAAAATGTTTTGCAAAACAAGAGTATTGGGAGAGTAAGAGTGAGAGAGAGAGACTTAATGCAATGGTCAAAGGTCCTCCAACAAAAGCGGTCTGGATCTCTCCCCTACGGGCCCCTGTGCTCCGCTGCACACCAGGCACCAGGACGGAGCGAGTACAGAGGGGAGAGCAGGAGGTTTGAGGCAATGGCCGGGATGAGCAAGTCTCCAAGGCCTTGCTTCACCTCTCTGAGCCTCTACTTCCCTAATAATTCCAGGGCTACAGCATCCTGCGGTCCCACTGAGCCCATTGCAAGATGATGGAGTAAGACATCTTCTAGAATAGCTTTGCGTGGACCGTGAAGCACTGTGAGATGCTACCTGTCCCCACAAATAATTGGGCAGACTGATGGTGTCACGAGGGAGGGCTGATAAGGTTTCTGCGTGATCTCAGAGGACTAGGACAGAGGCAGAGCAGCCTTGTGGTTGGTCATAAGCACGGGTTTCAGAATCGGACAGGGTTCACATTCTGGCTCTTGCTAACTGGAGGCCCCTGAGCACATTTCTCAGCCTCTCAGAGGAAGCTGGAAAATAGACACTAAGCCAGTTTGTCCCACCCCAGAGGTGGAATTGCTGGGTGGTTCAGCTTACCCAATATCAAGTGAAAATCCCAAAACGGGGGAAAAGCGCCCAGCACTTAGGATCAATCAACGCAGAGCCTGGCTCCTCCTACTCCCAACTAGAAGGGAAAAGCATCAGCAGTTCCAGCCGCTGTTCTAGGAGATGCTTATTCAGTTGCCAATAACAACGGTTGCCATGGAGATGGGCGGTCCAGCCTGCCAGCCCGGAATTACTCTCAGGCCAGGGCCAGATCAGCTACCATTACACGGTTCCCAAACCAAGGAGGCAGCTTGAGCCCCAGTCCTCCCTCCAAAGCCTGGTCAGGGTGTTTTTCCACTTTATTTTTTCTTCTTCTTCCTGCAGGATCTCACTATTTGAAAGTTAATTGAGATACAGGGAAGAGACACAGAAAGTCTTGTGGGTTGCTCAATCCCGAAGCCACTGTAAAGGCAGAGGACAACTTATGTTGGGATGGGGTGGAGGTCACAGAAGGTGGGTGCTCGGGGCGGCAGCGGGGCCTGTGCACCCAGGCCTGCTTCAGAGGTCTGTGCTGGGGTCAGGCAGGTGGGATGTGTCCAGAAGTCGCCAGCTGGGTGCGCAGCTGGAGACAGTGCACCGGTGGGGACAGTGAGGGCCACACTCGAAGAGGACTCAGCTTCTCCAAGCCCTTGAAGGCTACACGTACAGAAAAGGCAGCCAAATTAGAAAATAAAGCAGAATGTTAAAGGTAAAAAGGAACCAGAGGTAAGGTCTTTTCACTGGGAAGAAATTGAAACCCTCAAAGGGGATGGAGCTTAACCACAGCTTCCCCCAATCTCACACCCAGGAATCGCAACTCCCAGTCTTCCCATCACAGCATAAATCTTGGTGTTGCTGGAAGGTTACTCAGGGTGAGCAGAGCTCCCAAAAAATGAGAGCACCAACTATGGACTGGCTGTCTGCTGAGGTAGGTAGTGAGCTCCCTGTCACTGGAGGTACACAAGCAGAGGTCAGGCGAGCTGTGGACAGGGCGTTTCAGGGAAGGTTTCAGCCTTGGGAGGCAGTCAGGACTAGATGACCTTGGAGCCCTGTCTTCTCTGGACCCCACGATTCTACAGTGAGTGGTGGTGTCTCCAGCTCATCTTAGAGCAGAACATGCATAACCCCAGCAGCCTGGGCCTTCAGCTGTTTTCCTCCACTCCCGGGCTGGGTGTCAAAATGGGAAGTGAAAATGCTTTCTCAGCTCATGCACAAAGAAACGATCCAGAATTGCTTCAAACGGCAGCATCCGGTTGAACTATCTGCCCAAAGGGCTCCTCAGAGATCTACTGAAAGAGCACCCACGGGTGGGAGATGGAGGCAGGGAGGAAAACAAGAGCCTTTCCCAGAATCTTAATGGGAGAAAGACTCAGATGGCAGACCCGAGAGCTCTCATGGCCTGAAGTCCACTTGAGAAGACTGGATAGCATAGATCTGACCCAGGCTCCGTCCCGTGCACCCTCCACTTCCAGCAGTGTGAACTTGGGGAAGTCTAACATCCCCAAGGCCTGGTTTCCTCAAGTGGACAAACAGATACTCATACCTGCCAATAAGGCGGATTTGGTGTGACAATTAAGAGAAAGCAGGAAAGCACCCAGTGCAATGCTGGCGATAGTCGATGGTTATAGGTTTGCTTCAAAATAAGGAAGAAGGGAGGTATTGGAGGGAGATGTGATGGAACAAGATTGGTTCTGAGTTGATCATTAAAGCTGAGATCCACAAAGTCTAAACTATTTTCCTAATAATAAACTAAGATGTCATTTGCCTTTCTCCCTCTCTTTCTCTCGGGAGGGTACTGTGGAGTTTTCCAGAAACCCCGTGGTGTGTGATATCACAACAGATTAAATGCAGAAGCAGATCTCACTGAGAGTCCAGCTGCCTGTTAAGCCAGACATTAGAGATTTGCAAAATGTCAAACAGTGCCTCTTTTCTCACTCGTTTTTTTGTTTGAGAAACACTGTTTATTTTTCATTAAAAATGTATTTAGCACCCATTTGAATGGTTATTGGGGAAAACCCAAAAACAACAGTGTTGGCGTGGATGAGGAGAAATCAGAGCCCTTGTACGCTGTGGGTAGGGGTGCAAAATGGCGCAGGATCTGTGGGAAACAGAAGGGTGGTTCCTCGAAAACTTAAACATAGAATGACCACATGATCCAGCAATTCCACTTCTGGGTATATGCACAAAGGAATTGGAACAAGGTCCTCAAACACGAATTTGTATATCAATGTTCACAGGAGCATTCAGAAGAATCAAAAGGTGGAAACAATCCAAATATCTGTCAATGGACGAATGGATGAACACTAAGTAGTATACACGTGTGATGGATTATTACTCAGCCGCAGGAAGGAAGGAAATTCCGAAACATGCTACAACATGTCGATAAATCTTGAGGATATTATGATAAGTGAAATAAGCCAATCAGAAAAGGACAAATATTATATGATTCCACTTATATGAGCTACCCAGAGTAGTGAAGATGATACAGACAGAATGCAGAGCGGTACTTACCAGGGGTTGTGGGGAGGGGAAAGTGGAGACTTGTTTAAGAGTTTCAGTACGAGACGATGAAAAGCCCTGGAAATACACAGTAGTGATGGTTGCATAACAATGTGAATATGCTTAATTCCACTGAATTGTGCCCTTAAAAATGGTTAAAATGGTCAACTTTACATTATGTACCTTTTACTACAATAAAAATAAAATAAAATCTAATCAATAACGTATAGCCATCATCTAAAAGCTTACAGTAGAAACAAAGGTCAAAGACAAAAAAGTTATTTATGTTGACATGGAATGGGATTATTGTTATTTTTTAAACGAGTCAATAAATATTTGCATTGTCTGAGTTTTAATGTCTAGTATGCTAAATACCATCAAAAGCTGCTTGAGGTCCTTGACAATTTTTTGAAAGTGTAAAACATACCTGAGAGAGACCAAAAACTCTGAGAATGGCTACATTATATCACGCTACTTTTGTAATTTTTTAATTTTCCATATTTAAAAAAAACTTTTAAATTTTACAAATACTAACAACTGGCTTTTCACTTTCCTTCTCCCTGTTTAAGCAAATTGCTTAACCTTGATGAGCCTCAGCTTCCTCACCTGCCAAGGGGCAGAAAATTCCAGAGCATGATCCTCGGAATCAAACCTGACACCACGCAGACACGGGAGCTGCGGCCCCACCCTGAGCTTCCGCAGAGATCTGAGCCTCTCTGGGCTGGGGAAGAGAGGGAGTGTGCTCCCGTATTAATCAGAACTCATTAATTTTTCAAAGTAGACAACAGCCCACTTACTCATCTGCCGTAGAGCCTCATCCATAATTGATCCCAGGCTGCACTTACCCAGATAGACCGAGAGGATGCCTGTCGTGTGTGGGCTCTGGGAGGGTTGTCTGCCCACGAGCCCGCTGTGAGCAGTGACGGCGCTCACAGCCGGGACATGTCATGACTTAAGAGGGCCTGGTGCTTTCCCTTCCATCAAAAACAACAAGGAAGAGAGAAAGGAATTACTCCCTAAATGCTCCAAATGGTTGTTCTGAGGTTATTTCTATGTACAAATCAGCTTGACTGAGGGGAATTAAAAGTGATTGGTCTGAGCCAGCCTTATACCTGTGTCTCAGTCCATTTGGGCTCCTATAACAAAATACCATAAATCCGCTGGCTTATAACAACAGAAATTTATTTCTTACAGTTCCGGAGGCTGGGAAGTCCAAGGGCAAGGCACCACGTCTGGCGTCTGGTAAGGGCTCACTTCCTACTTCATAAATGGCACCTTCTCGCCCTGTCTCCACGTGGTGGAAGAGGTGAGGTTTCTCTCAGGCCTCTTTTCTTTTTTATTTATTTTTTTCAGCATATTATGGGGGTACAAATGTTAAGGTTATGTATATTGCCCTTGCCCCCCTCTCCCCTCGAGTCAGAGCTTCAAGCGTGCCCATCCCCCAGTTGGTGCTCATTGCACTCATTATGTGTGTATACACTCATCCTCTCCCCTCTCCCGCCTGCCCGACACCCGATAAATGTTATTCCTGTATGTCCACTTAGGTGTTGATCAGTTAATACCAATTTGCTGGTGATGTCAGGCCTCTTCTATAAAGGCACTGATTCCATTCATAAGAGTGGAGCCCCCTTGACCTAATCACCTTCCTAATCACCACCCACCTCCTCATAGCATCAACGTACAAATTTTGGGGGGACATAGGCATTCAGACCCTCGCATCCTGCCAGGCCAACAACCCAGATCCATGAAGACCTCTGCAATGACCGGGCGCGGTGGCTCACGCCTGTAATCCTAGCACTCTGGGAGGCCGAGGCGGGCGGATTGCTTGAGGTCAGGAGTTTGAAACCAGCCTGAGCAAGAGCAAGACCCCGTCTCTACTATAAATAGAAAGAAATTAATTGGCCAACTAATATATATAGAAAAAATTAGCTGGGCATGGTGGTGCATGCCTGTAGTCCCAGCTACTTGGGAGGCTGAGGCAGAAGGATCACTTGAGCCCAGGAGTTTGAGGTTGCTGTGAGCTAGGCTGACGCCATGGCACTCACTCTAGCCTGGGCAACAAAGTGAGACTCTGTCTCAAAAAAAAAAGTTAAAAAAAAAAAAAAAAGACCTTGGCAAACTTCAACCGCTCAGTCACTTCTGACCTCGTGCCCTCTGTGTGTGAGGCCACACACTCCTCACCCCACCCCCTACTCCAAAAGAAACGCCAGCTGGCTTAAACATTTAACCGTTTAAAAAAAGAATTAGTTAAAACCCTTAAAGACCACATAAGGGGAGCGTTTATCAGATGAGGAAAGACTTTGTAGTGAGAAAGACAAAAGCAGCCCCTGACACGGGGGAGCTTGCCTGGCACATGTGGCCTGGCCCTGGTGTTTTCTTGTTGAATATAAACAATTTCACAGAACACCAACATCAGACAAGACCACTACGTGACTGTGTTTGAGCAAGACAAAAGCTAGACCACTCTGTAATCATATGTGAAATGCATTAGTTTGCTAGGAATGCCATGGCAACGTACTACAAACTGGGTGGCTTAAATTTAAATTATTGTTTCACAGTTCTGGAGGCGAAAGGTCTGAGATCAAGGTCACCTACAGGTCCACACTTCCTCTGAAAGAGCTAGGAAAGGCTCTGCCCCAGGCCTCTCTCCTACTTTCTTGTACTTCCTTGGCTTGTGGCGGCATAACTCCAATCATTGCATGGTGTTCTCCTGTGTGCATGTCTCTATCTCCAAGTGTCCCCCTTTCTATAAGGACACCAGTCATATTGGAGCAGAGCCCCACTCTACACCCTCATCTCAACCAGTTCCATCTGCCACAACTCCATTGCCAAATAAGGCCACATTCTGAAGTACAGGGGGTTAGGACTCAACATATGAATGGGGAGACACAATTCAACTTATAACCCAGGAACTTATGTAAAAATAAGGACATCGTCCAGACACAAATACTAATAAACATCCCCTGTTTTAGTTATCTAGGGCTGCTATACCAAATTTCTAGAAGCTTGGTGACTTAAAACAACAGGAATTTATTTCCTCACAGTTCTGAATACCAGAGTCTGAAATCAGTATCACTGGCTGCCAGCATTCCTTGGCTTGTGGTCACGACACTCCAGTCCTCAACGCCAGCATTTTAAAACCTCTCTTGGCTCTATTTGCATATTGCCCTCTCCTTAGAGAAAGAGACAGACAGAGACAGAGACAGGGACAGGGAGAGACAGAGAGACAGAGAGAGATTGTGTGTGTGAAGTTTCCTTCTGTCTCCCTCTTATAAAGACACTTGTAATTATATTTAGGGCCCACCCAGATAATCTCCCTAATCTCAAAATCCTCAAAATTTCATCACACCTTCAAAGACTATTTTTCCATATATGATAGCATTCACAGATCCAGGGATTAGGATCTGCCATCTCTGGCAGCCATTATTTAGCCTACTACACCCCTTATCCTAGCTAAGGAGGGCGGCTGCTACTTCTTTACCAATTACACCTTTAACCTCACTTCATTCCCCCCACTTCCTAATAAGATCTATTGAAGTATCCAATCACAGAATTGCCTCCACTCCCAGAAAGCTTCTAATTCAGAAAAAAATAAAAAGTCTTGCTTCCTTGAAACCTCCTCAAAATCACTTGACACATGTCCCAAACCTGTAATGAGTCCTTTATAACACCTCCCATGAGGGACCTCACCGTTCCCCAGCACATGTGGTCTCTCTTATTGCAAGAAGTCAACGAACCCACCTTTGTTAGTTATCGGTATATGCGTGGTGATATTTGGCTGGAGAATATTAACAGTAGCATAAAAAAAACCATGAGATGTCACAAAGAAGAAAGTGCTTGTGTGCAAAAGAGTGACATTATCAATAAACGGCAGAGTGAGGGCCTCCTAAGATCCTCCACTCCATAAAAGCGCCAAGAACACTCGCAAAATTGTCAGAATCAACTACTTCAGAGCACTAGAAATTAGCCAAAAGCTTACAGCAATCTGGTGGAAGGGTATCATTCAAGAAAAACACTGATTCCCGATAATAACAGTAAACTTTGTAGAATTTTGACTTGCCCTACTTCTAGCCCTACTCTCCAGCATGTAGTAACCTTGAAAACTCACAGGCTGTGATCACAGGGGTGACCAACATCACAGCAGCCACGGAGAAACCAGAAGAGGGCTGAAGGGCTCTCAAAGTTTCATTCTCAGAGAATTATCATTATTGGACCAGTCTGGAAGCCCCTGGAAAGCCTTAGTCCCAAGGCATGTCTTTATTAGACCAGACTCAGAGTTCGCCCATTGTGAACACTCTTCTTTTTTCCCTTGGAGACCTTTTGTCAAAAACAATAAGAGAATTTTTTAACACTGTAGCTGCCCGAGGGGGGAGACAACAGTTTGATCAAACAATAAGCTAACCAAAAAAAAAAAAAAAAAAACCTTAAAGGAAAACCTGGAGAGTGAAATTCCAGAGAGGGTTTTGAAAAGAAGGCCACACACGATAGGGCTGTGTGCACGATTAGGAAAGACACAGAAAGCCCTAAGCACTCACCGCTGGCTGACCTGAAGCTCTCTGCAAGCAGACAGTGAAGGCTAAGCCAGAGTTGTAAACTGTTCAGCTGCATTTTGAAGACATTCCCCAATGTGCATACAGAGCCCCTTGGTGAAGACTGGAAGACTTACAGGTTTCAGGCATTTAAGAAGATTTCTGGCCGGGCGCGGTGGCTCAAGCCTGTAATCCTAGCTCTCTGGGAGGCCGAGGTGGGCGGATCCTTTGAGCTCAGGAGTTCGAGACCAGCCTGAGCAAGAGCGAGACCCCATCTCTACTATAAAAATAGAAAGAAATTAATTGGCCAACTAATATACATAGAAAAAAAAATTAGCCGGGCATGGTGGCACATGCCTGTAGTCCCAGCTACTTGGGAGGCTGAGGCAGCAGGATGGCTTGAGCCCAGGAGTTTGAGGTTGCTGTGAGCTAGGCTGACGCCACGGCACTCACTCTAGACTGGGCAATAAAGTGAGACTCTGTCTCA
>VSMD01094973.1:0-77877 GCA_008750895.1 Mirza zaza | reverse complement strand
AGAGGAGGGGAGGGGAGGGGAGGGGAGGGGAGGGGAGGGGAAGGGAGGAGGAGAGGGAGAGAGAGAGAGAAAGAAAGAGAAAGAGAAAGAAAGAAAGAAAGAAAGAAAGAAAGAAAGAAAGAAAGAAAGAAAGAAAGAAATGCAAAACAAAAACGTTTCATGTTAAGGTTGGAATAGGAGAAAAATTAAGAAGACGAGGTGACCAAATAGATTTCTACCTTATTATAGAGGAATGGGGACAGCCCATGACCTTGTTGTGAGAACAAGCAGGATAAGGATTTAGAAAGACCATGAGCTAAGATTCAATGTCTTGAGTCTAACACTAACTCTAAGAACTCTGTAAAAATCACCTACCTTCTCTATTCTTCAATTTTCTCATCTATAAATTAATGAGATTAGCTAAGACCAGCGATTCTACACCAGTTAAAAATGAGAAAGCAGTCATGAATATTTTCCCATAAACTAATATGCACATACACATGAAATTCGCATTCAAAGAAAACATGAATTGTATTCCCACCATCATCCTCCCTCCTCTCTCCTAACTCCATGTACGAAATCCCACACAATGAGAGGTTTAAATGAAGAAAATAGGATTTATCAAAGAACACACAATAAAAGCACAGGATAAAAGTACACAAGCATGCACTTTTAAAAAATACTTATACAAGAAGCTGGATGTTTCAAAATCCAGATATTTACATTTCACGTTTTCAACAATTACACAGATACATTCAAAACAAATTTAGATACTGGCCAAAGGTTGACTCATTTCAACTGCAAAGAATTAAGTGAATTTTTGGCACATCTAGTTAAATGAAAAACGTTATTCATCAAGATCACTACTAAAAGAGTAGGAAGTTTGGTGGATTTTTCTCTAAGAGAGAAATATTTCCATTGTTGTCCCAATTCCAAAATTATGTGTGTGTATATATAATATCAATCATCTTGATTCATTGGCGTTCCCTGATTTGAATTTCACACAGAAATATACAGTCTATTACTAGTAATTCCAAATAAGAATAAAACATAATAATGATTACTCAGGATGCAGCTGAGAAGCTGTGGATCAACATCTGTACTATTTCTCAATGTAGTCATGCCATATTTAAATAACAAAGAAGATGGTTTTTTTCTGTGTATTTTGTAACAAGAATTGATAATAATGATGCTTTGCATTTGCTATAAATAATACCTTCTCTCTAAAGTTTTTATTTTCTCATGGTTAACCAAGCTCATTGCCTGGATACTAACATTAGCATAAAGGAAACAGTATTTCAGTTCTCATTTAAGGAAATCCACGGCCTTTTCATGCATGAGCTATTTAGTTTCATGAAGACGGAGGGAGATGTTTTAGAAAGTTTAGCTATCCGGGTATAGAAAAACAGACATCCTAGCTTTTAAACCTTTAGACCGGGGTTACCGATATTTTTGAGGAAAAAAAAAAGAGTTACTTCATTTCACCAAAACCCTGAGGTTTCTGGGTGAGACAAAGAGTCTTGAGAGAAGTGTTCTTAGATGAAACACAGGGGGAGGTGTCGCTGAGTTTGTTCTCTCTCTGTGTAGTAGCCACAAAGTGACTTTCAAGTGTCTTGAAGACCCACACAAAAGACTGTGCATTTACCATTTTCAAAGGCTGGAAGATAAAGTTCACCCCTCTTCTTTATCACCGTAAGTTGTTCTTTGTCACCAGAAGAGTGGCTGTTTGACTTTTTTTTAGTCTAAAGAGGTAAAGGAGTGTCTCAGCAAATGACAGAGGACAGGATTTAATAATCCAATATGTCTCAAAGTTAGGCTGCAGACCACCTACCTTTCAATCATGTCATACTCAGTTTAGCAAATCCCAGTCCTGGCTGCACCAGGAGAACCTGGGGTCCGTGAGTCTGCCCTTTAACCTGGCTCTCTGGGAGATTCCTTTGCACACTCGAGTCTGAGAACTACCAACACAGACCCTTCTTCTATTCCTGGCTCTCCGTTAACTAAGAACAGAACATCAGCCAACACTTGCTTTAGACCTGCTCTTGACACAGAAGGCTGCCAGGCACCGGGACGCGGCCATGCACCGCCTCCCCTCCACTCTGCATCCCGGTGGGCTGGCTGGTTGGAGGGCACGCTGCTGGGGCCGGGCCCCTCATGCTGCCACCTGCTGTCCCAGCCTGTGCTACAGCCACGCTGTCTGCCCGATCCTGATTGGGTACTTTTGAATCCCACTGTTGCTGATTGGATGTTGAAGCTTGATGCTGATTGGATGTTAAAGCTTGATGCTGATTGGGTGTTAAAACTTGATGCTGATTGGATGTTAAAGCTTGTTGTTGATTGGATGTTAAAGCTTGTTGTTGATTGGACACTTTTGGAGTCCTACCAAGGGTATAAAAACTGGAGGAGAGCAAGGAAGGGGAGTCAGAAGTTGGCTGAGCCTGCTGAAGGAATAAAGATTGTTCTCCGACTCTCCGTGTGCCGCTCGGTTCTTCCCCTGGTCAAGAGCTGTAACACTAGCTGTACACCTTGCCATAACACTCCTAGGCCTTTGTTGTTGTCGTTGGGCAAAGTCTAACCAGTAATATATCTTTGCTTGATAACATTTGTAGAAGTACTTTTAGCACATGCCTGGACTAAGAGTTGAGAGGGAAGTACCTGGGAACAGAAAAATGACTCACATAAAGAAAGTGGATGAATTTGTCAAGGTCTGGTACTAAAGCTGTATAAACTAGCTCTTCCTTGGAACACTTGTAGTTGAACTCCAGATGCTAATTGTGAGACACGCCCCCCTCCTCCCCATGAAGGGCTGCACTGAATTGACAAAGAACAGGCATTCTCAGAGAGACCCCAGTAGTCCATTGACCTATAGTTACAGCTTATCCTCACTTGTTATACACAGCATTCCTGCCATAACCACTACCTTTTATTTATAAGTAATGAATCTCTTGTTATTTAAGTGACAGAATGTTGGGATTGATGCTTCTACATTTGGGCCCTCCAAAAAGGTGAAAGTTGCCCTAGTCCGGCACCTCCCTAGGTAAGAAGGAGGGAGTAGTGTGATTGCCAAAAGCCTATGTAAGCCGAACAGATTCCAGGCTATCCATCTGAGCTTCAGCTTGGGGGATTTAATGCACATACTGGTACATCATGATTTCTTGCGTTCTTTTCTCCTTGGTGACTATGTACCTGCCAACTGGTCACTAGGCTAACTTCTACCACACTACCAGTATTCCCTAAAGTTCCATAACACCGAAATTCTCCTGAAATAGAATATGTAAACTGCATCTCTATAAAGGGAAGGGAGAAGACCTAGGCTGAGAAATGCCTCCTTTCATGCTTCAACAAAGAATGGGAAACTTTTGGGTTTTCCTTAAAAAAGCAGAGATTTTTGTGACCAGTAACTTATTTAAGTTAAAGGTCAGGCTACTATTGCACTTATTCATCAAATATTGAAAATTATTGGAAAACATTGCTTTAAGCCAGTGGTTCTCAAATACACGTTTTCCATTTGATCCTTGTCTTTTTAAAAATCTATTTTTTTGGGGGGGGGGAGAGACCAAATCAATATGTTTGTCAGCTAACTTTTTCCTGCAAGTATCCCCAAAACAAAATGTAATGTCAGGCTATTCTGAAATTTTTGAATTACTGAAAGAGATGCATAGAATCACAGAATTTAGATTAGAAGATGTTATTTAATCCTAAACATATTTTCCCAGGTCACAGACTAAAAATGTACTACATCTGTAATGGAAACAAAAATAATTTTTTGCCTAAAAAAAAAAAAATAACCCTCTAAGAAAAACAGTAATAAAGTATCTTTCTGCAGTTAGGTGTCACTTAATTTATTTGCAGTTTGGGGACATTAATTATCTCCCTTTTCTTTTTCTTTGAATTAATTTGACCCATTTCTGCATGTCCTTAAACTTCCCTCCTAGGCGAACCGGATGCTACTTAGTTACACAGCCAAAAGCCAGGTTGGGACAAGGAATTGGAATGGATGAGGCTGGGCCTGAGGTTTTCTGGGGATGAAAAATAACACTGAATCTCAGGTGATGGCTAACTCCAGGAAGCAAGGCAGAAGCCCACGTAGCAAGTCTACAGGAGTGAGCTGCTATAGAGCAAAATCTGGATTCCAAGTGAAAGGTTAGTAAAAGAGAACACGCAGAAAGCAGCAAGCTAGAGGGTGTGTGGAGCTGGGAAAAATCCACTGATGCTAAAGGGAGTTCTTCTTCTTCTTTTTTTAATAGAGCATTGTGAACAATCTTATAAGGTAGCCAAGATGGGGGAAAGGCATTAAAGGAACAGAGCCAAATCAGGCAGGAGGTGTGATCTCAGAATAAATATTTCAGAGACGCAACTTAGTGTAAAAAAAAAAAAAGTCTAGTTATACCTAAAATAATTATTTCTCAGAGTGGTCAAGAAACCTCCTGTCAAATACAGGGTGAACATTCCTAATCCAAAAATCCAAAATGTTCCAAAATCCAAAATTTTTTGAGAGCCGATATGAGATAGCGATACTTTGCTTTTTAATGGTTCAATGTATGTAAACTTTGTTTCATGTACAAAATTATTAAAAATATTATACAAATTACCTTTTACCTTCAGGCTATGTGAATAGGTATATATGAAACATAAATGAATTTCATGTTTAGACTTGGATCCCAACCCCAAGATACCTCATTATGTATGTGAAATGATCCAAAATCCAAAGAAATTCTGAAATCTGAAACACTTCTGTTCCCAAGCATCTTGGGATAAGGGATACTCAACTTGCATCATCTTAGTTCAGGCTGTTTGTTAAAAGATTCTCGAGTCCTTCGTCGACCTACTGGACTCTTACTAGCAGGACTCAGGAAACAGCATTTTAGCAAGCACCTCTGTTGATTTTCATGCAATCTAAAGTTTGAAAACTAGTACCTTAAAAGTTATGAATTGAGGGCAGAAAACTTCCAGCCCTGAACCAGTTAACCCTTTGCACTCGGATGTCGAGTGTGACTTGACACGCTTAGCAAAAATTATAGAGATTAAAATTACTCTTTGAATGTATCAATAATTTGAAATATAAAAAAATCCAAATAAATAAGTTTGTATGAAAAGAAACTCCAGTTTTTTATTCTACTGCCATGCTTTGTAAAATCTGGGGTATTTAAAAAAATAAATCCCGACTAGAATAAAGGGATTGAGAAAAAAGCAAGTGAGTGCAAAGGGTTAAAGATCCCAATGAAGGAAAATCACCATGCAGTGTTTTGTTCCATGTTCTAGCTCACTCTGTGGCTACCTCGTCATATGAATGCCACGTTTTCCCTGCATGACCCTTAGGACAATGCACTCCTCTTCTGCTAGAAATATTTCTATCTGTTGCCAACTCTGTGACCCCACTCTGCTGGGGAAAAAAAAATATAAATGCAATACTATAATTTCATTTTAAAAAACTAAAAATCCTAGATTCAATTCTGCTTGTCATTGCTGTGGAGTTCCCAGGTGTTGCACCTGATGGTTGTTTAGGCCCCTTAATCCTAACGGCAGGTAGGAAGTGCTG
Organism: Mirza zaza; assembly: GCA_008750895.1. Taxonomy (NCBI): domain Eukaryota; kingdom Metazoa; phylum Chordata; class Mammalia; order Primates; family Cheirogaleidae; genus Mirza; species Mirza zaza. The sequence continues at coordinate 72,359 of VSMD01094973.1, read as the reverse complement.
CCATAACAGCCAAGAATCTGGGACTGTGATATACAGCCAAGTCAATCTTCCTATGACATCAAACAGGCTGCTTGATCAAACACCTGGTCTTGGGGAAGAAAAACACTTAAATGGCAACATTCTCAGTTTGGGAAGTAAAGTCTAGGACACCTAATGGGGAACGCAAGAGCTTGAATGTAAGCTTAGAATACCAGGCAGGGAAGATGGCATGGGTTCAGATGAGAGTCATATCTGGGTCACATCTAGAGGGTAGGTAGATTTTGCATTATGCATGTATGTAAGCATCCTGGGGCAAACCAGAGTGGCTTGTCTATACCCTGCAGAGCCCTTGACCAATCAAGAGTAAATGCTCCGTGTGTGTGTGTGTGTGTGTAATCAGCGGGAACATGTTGCCTTGTCGGATTGTGGAGCAAAGCCACCAGGGAGAGGAAGGGGAAGTTCTTCCACTGAGCTGGTTTGTTGGGCGGGTTTCCAGAGTCCTGCTCCTGTTTCACTTTCTCCCTCGCCACTCACATCAAGGGGGAAGCCCAGTGGGAAGAACCATTACTCTTTCTGTATCCAGAACCTTCCAACAAGGGCACGCACAGGACCTACTGTGTCCCACTGGCTGCGAGCCTGCTCCTTCAGGCTTCCTAATGATCGTGGCAATTCATTTTGGCTAAAAACCTGTAAGGTCAGCAGCATCTCTGTGAATCTAAATCACTCATAAAACATATGGGCAATAACCTAAGGAAATTCAGAAACAAATGAAATCCTGTAACAGTAATTTTCCTGAGCGGGAGAACGCCTTTAACATCGAATGGCTGATTGTAGCAATGATGACTGGACAGCTGTCACAGTGTCATCACAGATACGACTCGGTGTTGCCAGTATTTATAAGATAAATAGCAAGGGAGGTTCAAAGGCCCCACACAAGTGCCTACATGTAAAACCAAGCAAGGTACAGCATTTCTTTTGAGTAAGTATTCTATTTGGTTGTTCGGCTGAATAGAGCAGAAGCAAAACAAATATTAGAGGAGACAGACATGCCTGCTTAAAGGATAAAACGCTTCTTTGATTTGTCCTTGCTTCTGCCTTCCTTCTTTTAACCCCCTCAAATGAGCATTTTAAGCAGCAAGAAACAGAGAAGTCTACCGACAGCAGGTGCATGTCTGAAGGCACAAAGTGAAAGAAAATCCAAATGAGAAGTGAATTGTGCTCATGCTATTTCTTTGTTCTGTAGTTAAGAAAATAATGCTGCTGCTGCTGCTGCTGCCACCATAGAATGTGTCACTTATAATGAGGACTGCTGAATCATACACAATGTCAGACCTTAGAAATAATGGTGGGCAGGGAGACAAAGGCAGGAGACAAAGGGGGTCTCTCCTTAGGGAAAAATTCTGGATTGCTGGAGCATCTAAGGAGAGGAAAAGGACAGGGGCCTGTATCAGCACATCCCACTCTGACCTGGCTGCAAACCTTGGCACATCTCAGCAACAAGGGATTAATCAGTCCCTTAAAAATAAGTAATTGAGTAATATTGACGTCAAGCCCCAGTTATGACAAGAAAGATGCATCTTCAACCAATGAAAACACTCTGTAACTCATTTGGAGGCAAAAACTGACCTGAACTGACGTGAGGTTATTTATAGTTTTATAGTGTGAATATTCATATGCTTTTGCTACAGAATTAGAAATGGGTTTGATTATGCAGTGCTGACCCAGACTCAGCTGGGGATGCTATTATGTAATACTGGGCATGTTTCGTAGGCCTTATTTCTTTTCTAAAATAAAAAAAAAAAAAAAAGAAAAAAAAATTCTTGAATTTCAAACATTTCTGACCCAAATAGCTTCTGATCAGAGTTTTGGGGCCTATACTCTATTTTAGTTCCAATATTACATGGAGGGGACAAAATAGCATGCCAAGCAGACATTGTCTTGCCCTTATGGAATTTTTATTCTAGAGGGACTGACAGATAACAATCAGATAAGTATACCTAATCTTACTTTTTTAATTTACTAGACTTTATTATTAAGAGCAGTTTTAGGCTTATAGAAAAATCGAGCAGAGAGTTCAGAGAGTGCCTATATACCCCTTCTCCCTTGCACAGTTTCCCATTATTAACATCTTGTATTAGTGTGCTGTATTTGTTACAATGGATGAACCAAAATAGAAGTGCATGCATATTAATTCAAGCCCAAAATTTACATTAGAGTTCACTCGTTGTGTTGTGCATCCTGTGGTTTTGACAAATGCATTTTGACATGTATCCACTATTGCAATATCACACAGAATAGTTTACTGCCCCCCCAAATCCTCTGCATTCCACTGTAGCTAACTTTTGATTTATATCCAAATATACTGCTATCTAATATTTACTCATGAGAACAAATAAGAGTCCAGAAACACATGTGTATATAACTGATTGGTTTCAGCTAAAGAAATCTACATGAGATATCAGGTTACAAATTTACTCAACATTGCTTCCCTAGTGACTTAAGTATGGAGTGGATGTCTATGGTTTTTGCCTTAGTAGCCACTGGTCCTCTTTAGGGTAGAACATTCCACCGTTTCCTTGGCGAACCAACCCTCCCACTCTTTCAACCTCAGTGGTTCAGACTAAATTCCTCCACCTAGGACAGGAGCAGCAGAAAACTCAGGCTGGGCCAATGAATATTCCATTTCCATGGTTAAACTAGTTTCCAAGCATGTGACCAGGGTAATGAGACTCCACTGCAGGACTTTTCATAAAACTACTGAAAAAAAACCCAACTCCTTTTTAGTCTAAGATTGCTTGGTAGAAGGAAGCCGGGGGCTTCCAAAGACTCCCACGTAGAGAGAGCCCAATATGAGAATGAAGCCAAAACACAAGATAGCAAAACCAAAGGATGTGGGCAGACTGAATTCTAATGACATCACGTGAGGTCTGGAACAGGTTCTGTCCCAAGTAAGCTTCATACCTAAGATTCCCAGATAGGTGAGCTAATGATTACCTTCTTGTAAGCAAATTTGATATCAGCAGTAACTAAGTAACGCCTTATTAACACTGCGGTCATAGAAAGGCACCCATCGATTTATTCAGGGGGTTAATTTTTCATGTCACTGGTCTTTCTTCTATTCCTCCTATTTCTTTTTGCCAGTTCTCAAAAGGCACTTGTGTGTTGTGTGTGAATGCACACGAATAGGATTTGTCTTCAGCAACATGCAGGCAAAAACCTTCTCTGGGTGGATCTATTCATTGGTGTGCCTATTCCTCAACTTGGACATCCTGTGGTCTACTGCTCCCTAGAAGTCTGTACTCTTGAACTTGGCCCCTTCTGATTTGCCTGGATGTATAGGGCAAACTCCATCAAAATGTGTCTTTCCCATATTCTTCCCCACCACAGTTTTCTGTCGGAAAAAATAATATATATAACTGCACGTTAATCCATTCTGGAGACTGTTAGCTTCAAGCTGGAATTCAGACACTTTATGGTGGCCTTTTGAAAAGATCATTAACCTAAAGCAGTGGCAATGCTTTCAATATGCTTTTGTGTATCCTTTGTATGCATAAAAAATCTCCTAGGGAGCCAGTTTAAAATGACGACTAGAGAACTCCATGTCCTTCCCCAAGATATCTGATTAGCTAGATGTGGGGGTGGGGTGCAGGCATATGCATTAGAATCATGCACCCCAGGTTACTCAGGTACAGGTGATCCACAATCATGAGCCACTATTTAAGGAGGACAGAGTGGGGGTAATTCCAGCAACCGCATTAGGCTGTTTTAAGCACCAGGTGGTTTCCAGAACTGTAACCAAGGAAAGAGAGCACTTGAATGGCTCTCAAATCAAATGCTGGAAATGCCTCTCTTTTATGCTCTGAGTGAACAGTGTCTCCCATTACTCATGCTCATGGAGATCTATTTCTTGTTTAATAGGAGGTATAAACGACTCTGGTTTGGCTTCTGATGCTTGAGTTATCACATATTAAAAATGCTGTCATCAAGAGTTGTGTAAGCTTTTGTGGGATTGGGAGGAACACACAACTTTTTCCCCCAGCAACTATCTCTCCAAACCTCCCAGAGCCAAAGCACCCTCCTTCTCAACCAAACAAAAGTAGGACCAAAGTGTTGAGGTTGCCTTTTTCTACATTCAGTCATAATTTCACACTTTCTTGGAAACCATCTGTTTTAAGCCCTTCCGGGGTGAACTGCTGGTGTTCTTAACTCCTCAGTGACACCCTCTGTTCCCCACTGCCTTCCCTGACATTAAATTGCCCAAACACGGAACGCCTGCAGGCGGAACTTTCATGTTACATTCGCCGCAGCTCCTCAACTAATATTCATGAACCTTTGCACCTGTCTCTTTGGCAGCTAACGTACCCCACTTCTGCCTTTCCTTAAATGTTTCAGGTTTTAACTTGGCACATAGTGAGTGCATCAATACATATACGAGGAAACACAAAGGGGGGTAATATGGGAGCTACTCGAGCAAGACTTTGAGAACATATTTCCAACAGTAAAGATCCACTAAATTTGAATTTAGCATGCTTCTCTTTCTGGTTTATAACTATTTTAATTATTTTGCACTTTGTTTCTTAGGAGACAGCTATCGTGATGTCCACAGTGAAGCTGGGAAGGACAAAATTATTGAGACAAAGTTCATGTAGACAATGGGCTCCAGATATGGGTCTCCCTGCTGGGACGTGGGTATTTTAATTGAAAAGTTGGTCGGGAAACCCAAACCAGACATATTTTATATCACTCACTGACTGAAACCAGAAAGTCCCGTTAGGGCAGGATAAACACAACCCATAATCAGTCAACTTAGGCATAGATGTGCTTACCTTGGGAAAAAAAGATGTTTAGAAAACCACAAATCAATTTCAAATTTTCCTTCTTCAAAAGATAAGCCCTGTGTATCCCATTTAGAGTCATGTAGAATAATGACAATAATAACCATATTTTTTGAGTGCATAATAAGGTCAGGCTCTCTGCTAAGTAAAAATGCTTATTACGGCCTATCTTACCTAACAGGAGATAGACTGGAACTATCCTCTTCTCATTTAACGATGGAACAGACGCATCCAGGAGAAAAGTCACTGTTATAATACGTTGCAGAACAGGGACTGGAACTCAGTTTCTTCTAAGATCAGAGCCGAGTACTTAGTGGCACTATGATATATGATGGCAATTGCTCTCTACGCATTACCAACAACAGATACTACATGAGATTCTAATATGCTGAGTGCTATGGTTTGAATGTTTTTGCCCCCTCTAAAATTCATGTTGAAAGTTAATGAACAATGCAGTAGTATTAAGAGTTGCAGCCTTTAGGGGGTGATTGGATCATAAGAACTCCTCCCTCGTGAATTGAATTAAGGCCTTTATAAAAGAGTTTTCACACAGCATTAGGCCATTGTGCCCTTTCATCCCTCCTGTCATGTGAGGACACAGTGTTCATACCCTCCGGAGGAGGCAGTGACAAGGAACCACCTTGCAAACACAGGGCAGCCCTTACCAGACACAAAACCTGCTGGCACTTTGATCTTAGAACTTTGCAGCATCCAGAATGGTGAGAAATAAATTTATGTTCTTTATAAGTTACATAGTTTCAAATATTTTGCTATAGCAGGACAAATGGACTAAGACTCTGAGTTAAAATAGCATAGTAAATGCGAAAGATGAGTGGATTAATAAAATGTGGTATGTGCATACCATGGAGTACTACTCAGCCATAAAAAATAGATTAATGTTTTTTGCAACAATTTGGATAGAACTGGAGATCCTTTTCCTAAGTGAAGTATCTCAAGAATGGAAAAGCAAAAACTACATGTACTCACTATTAAATTTGAACTAACTGATGAGTACATGTGTACACGGAGGGAAGTAGAGCACAGTGGAAATCAAGCAGGGGCAAGAGTGAGGGGCAAAAACCTAACAGGTACAATGAACAATGTACCTAACAGGTACAATGTACTCTAACGGGTACAATGAATACCATTTGGGTGATGGGCACACCTATAGCCATGACTCAAGCATTAGAAAAGTGATTCATGTAACCAAAAACATTTGTACCCTTTTAATATTTTGTAACAAAAAAAGAAGCAAATCATAAAAAAATGTGAACGACTTCAGATTTTTATCCATCCCCAGTTTTCAGGCAAGGAAAAAAGGTTTTCAGAGATTAAGTGGTTTACCCAAACTCACACAGACTCTCAGCGATGGAGCTCTAACCAGAATCCTGATTTTCTGATTACAAATTGAATGTTTTTCATAGTACCCTAAGTCTCCTTCAGTTTATCATTTGGATAACAGTAGAATTGGTCCACTTCTACCTAGAAATACAGTGGGGAGGATGATGGAATCATCCCTTAGGAAGAAAAATAATCTATTTTGTCAATATTTATGTCTTGAAACTTTGGTTTAGAAGGAAATAAGTGAAAGCTTATTTCCTGTCAATAGAGAGCAGAATGGATAAATGTGATTCATCATATGCTGCACTCATTATGAATTCTTTCAAATTACAAGGTTGTTCTTTTCTGGAATTAGCAGCATATTGATGTACAGAGGGGATATTTTGTCCCAAAGTATCCTCTATAGAAAACTTTATAAAAGAGGGGATTTATAACCTTTCAAAATGACAAGCATAAAATTTGCATCTAATTATTGGGCATTCTGCCTTTTCTATTCATTTTGTCATAAGTTAAAGTGGCATGCACGCTGATTTGGGCAAACACAAAGCAAAAACTCTTTTTTGTGAAGGGATAAATGGCAGCAGGAAAATGTAATTGACTTGAATTCACAGGCTTATTAAAAGCGAGGTAAAAATGTTTTCTTAGCTTTCTTAAGACAAGGTAAAAAGCATGTCCATTAAGTTTTTGGGTTGTTTGAATACGTCATCCATCTGTCCTCTTCATTTTACTATCAAGTAATGCTCAAATCATTTCCCATAGACCTCTAACCATAGAGAAGGTGGATGACTATGATTTTCTCTACCTTTATAACAGGAGCATCTGTTTGCTTGAGCAACACACTAAGTAAGAAGTAACTGACAGGGGATAATGGATTAACATCTTTCATTATTTCAAGTATTTACCAAGGAACCACTATGCACTAGGCTATATTCAACACACTGAGGATAGAGGGAGAAGTAAGTAAACACTTTGCCCTAGGAGCTCATATTCTAGGCTGGGGGAGGCGGAATCTATGTAATTTGTAAGGTGTGTAGAAAGGTGATTAGTGTCATGGAGTCAAATATATCAAGAAAGGGAATAAAGTGAGTCTAGGAACAGCATTGCAATTTTAATAGTGTCTGTGTTCAGGCTGCTATCACAAAATACCATAAACTGGGTGGTGTATAAACAACAGAAACGAATTGCTCACAATTCTGGAGGCTGAGATGCCCATGATCAAGGTGCTGGCAGATGTGATGTCTAGTGAGGTCAGCTTTGTGGTTCATAGAGGGCTCCTATCTGCTGTGTCCTTATATGGCAGAAGGGTAGCTCTGTGGGGTCCCCTTCGTAAAGGCACCAATACCATTCACAAGGGCCCTACTGCCATCACCTAAATCACTTCCCAAAGGCCCAACTTCCTAATGTCATCACCTTGGGTGTTAGGATTTCAACACATGAATTTTGCAGGGGATAAAAACATTCAGACCATAGCAAATAGGGTTAACAGTGAAGTCCTTTCTGAGAAAATTATACTTGAGGAAGTCTGAACAAACCATGAGGATATCTGGGAGGTAAGCACCACAGGCAAAGACAGCAGTAACTGCAAGAGCTCTGGGGCCATGGGAGGGGTCGTTCTCCTTCTCTCTCCCTCCCCCTTTCTTCCCTCCCTCCCTCTTTCCCTCTCTCTCTTTCTCTCTCTCTCTCTTTCTCTCTCTCTCCCCCTCTCTCCCTCTCTCTCTCTCCCTCTCTCCTCTCTCCGGCAGTCAATGTGCCTTCAACCCCATATGCATCACAGGAGATGAAGCAGCAATGGTGGCAGCATTATATCACCTATCAGTGCTTGATATTGCCACATTCATGGCAGAGTTCCCCAATCCACACTGTATAAGCTAAGGCAAGATATTGCTGTATCCTAATTGTATAGACAAACAAAGTGCGGCCTCCCCAAATCTACTGTATCAAGCCTTGGTTGCTCTGGTACTACTAAGATTTTTTTTTTCTGTCTCTTAAGGGATACAGGTGGAATTAGAAAACTATTTCTTAACCAAATTTCTCAAATAGAATATGCCAATATCTGCAAGCTATTTATAGGGATCGAAACCATGGACTCCAGACCATAGTGCTTGGGTTCAAATCTCAGCTTTACCAGTATGAGACAGTAAGTAAGTTACTCAGACTTTGTGCCTCAGCTTCCTCATTTGTAAAATGGAGCCTACCTTATAGGGTTGTGAGTATTAAATGCCTTAATATATTTAAAGTGCTCAGAATAGTGCCTGGCACCTAATTAATCCTACACAAAGATGGAAACAAAAAATGTCTGCAAATTCCCTCAGGGTGAGGGTATTGGGGATATAGAGGAGAATGTGCCCTTGTGACATTTTAGTGCTTCTCTTATAGGTAGGAAGACACACCTGTCCCTCAGTGGTCCAGATATACTAAAAATTTTGGATGTAAATCACCACGGACACAAAGTTTTACCTCTAGGAAAGTAATAAAGTGAGTCAGCCCATCTTTCTGCCTTGCCCTCTCTATTCCAAAATTGGTGGCTTACTTGAGTCTATAAAAACTCAACTGTGAGTCCCAGACAACCTGTCTTTAATCCTTCCCCAAGTCTTTGAACAAGTGATGTGCAACACCCAGTCTCAGAATAGTTTAAACAATCAAAGGAAGCCACCTTCAGACAGGGCTGGACAGAAGGTAGGTAATGTCTGCCTGCATTGAATAGAGAATAAAGCAGTGTACAACCCTCTGATTGGTTTCTGTCCTTTGATACCAAGGAGTGTAGTATAAGTTGGTATGTAGCAGAACTAGGGTTGAATGCTAAATATCCTGATTGCTTGTTCAGTATTATTTATAATAGAAATTCATGCTTTTGAAAGAGGCATGAGAGAACTGAGGTTTAGCCCGCCAAGCAAGTTAATTTCTGCACATTCTATGAAAATTAACTTTTCATTCTATTTTAAAAATGAAGTCTTGTCTTTACAAACCCTGTTTCTAATGCTAGGTCACTTTATTTTTGAGAAATTATTCCTCATTTATTCATTCAACAAATTGTTTTCCGAGCAACTACTGTGTTTCACATGCTGAGGATACAACAGTGAAAAAAGACTGACAAGGGCTCACTCTTCCTTCATTGACCATATACTCACTGACAAGTTGACGCTTAGTAGTTAAACGAAACAAACAAAAAACAAAACAAAACAACAACAACAAAAAAACCCTGATCTGGACAGGTCTAAGACATCACCTAGTTCAGTAGTTCTTCATTATTATTTTTTAAATTAGAGAACACATTGATAAGCAGGTGGGGAGGAGTCAATACAAAGTAAAATGTTTGGCTTATAGTAGAAGCTTCACAGCAAAAGATTAACTATAAATAAGTCTCTTTAGGGTATTTAAGGGGTTTGAGAAGTTGCAAATGTAAAAGTAAAAATTTTAAAGTGAAAATGAAAAAAAATAATTAGGGAGAATTTTATTTGGTCTTATTTAGTAGCAAAAATAAGAAAATACATTTCAAGCAATAAAACTATCCTAAACTCTTCCCTATCCCCAGGAAAAGAACAGAAAAATATTACTTGTGGTGCTAGAAGCCAATGTCTACAAAAAGATTAAGTGAAATACAACCATTTTTGCCTGGGTAACAGTTGTCTTCAACTGTGAAGGAACCATTCATTAGCAAACCTTTGGGATCTTGACCCAAAAAGCCCTTGAAGTAGGATCTGGATGATTGTTACCATTTTCTCAAAAGGATTTCAGGAGGTGGCCCTTGACAGTTGATAGGCTTCTTACTCTACGCAAAATTTTCAGCATGAAAACATAACAGAGATATTTATAATTTTTCCATAGATAATTACTGAAATGTGTGAAACACTTTTCCAACATAGGGAATTCAGTGTGTTGTCAACATAGCAAAAGTTAAAGGGTCAGAAAAAATAACCAGGAAAATATATGCATATGGAGATAATATATATGAGACCATTTTGGTGAACTGAGAAAAGGCTAGTGATGATGTGAAGAGACACTGATTTAAAAATACTAATTATAGCTAATGTTTATGAAGCACTTAAATGTCACGGGCCACAGGATGGGAGAAAATATTTATAAATCATATATCTAATAAGGATCTGGTATTCAGCATATATATAAAGAACTCTTGGAACTCAATAATGACAATACAACCCAATTTTAAAAATAGGTAAAGGACTTAAACACTTCCCTAAAATGATATATAGTCAATAAACACATGAAAAGATGCTCAACATCATTAGACATTAGAGCAATGCAAATCGAATGAGATACTTCACACCCAGTAGATTGGCTATAAAACACAAACACACACACACATACCAAAACCCCCAAAAACAGAAAATAAGTGTTGAAAAGAATGTGGAGAAATCAGAGACTTCAAAAATTGCTGATGGTAATGTAAAATGTTACAGACACTGTGGAAAACAGTGTGCAGTGGCTCAAAAAGTTAAGTGACCCAGAAATTCCACTTCTATCTAGGTATATACATGGGTCAGGGATCCTCAAAGCCATTCCCAAATTTGATGATTTGCTAGAAGTAGCCACGGAAATGATATTACAGCATAATGTAAAAGGTTATAGAGCAAAATTAGCCAATCAGGGAAAGGCAAATTAAAACCACAATGAGATATCATCTTACCCCAGTCAGAATGGCTTTCATAAAAAGTACAAAAACAATAGATGCTGGTGTGGATGCAGAGAGAAAGGAACGCATATACACTGTTGTTGGTACTGCAAACTAGTAAAACCTCTATGGAAAACAGTGTGGAGATTCCTCAAAGAACTAAAAGTAGAACTACCATTTGATCCAGCAATCCTAGTACTGGGTATTTACCCAAAGAAAAGAAGTCATTTTTATCAAAAAGATACTTGCACTAGAATGTTTATTGTAGCAGAATTCACAATTGCAAAGATGTGGAATCAACCCAAGTGCCCATCAATTCATGAGTGGATTAACAAAACGTGGTGTATGTACACCATGGAATCAGCCATAAAAAAGGATGAATTAATGCCTTTTGCAACAATTTGGATGGAACGGGAGACCATTTCCCTTAGTGAAGTTTCTAAAGAATGGAAAAACAAACAGCACATGTACTTGCTATTAAATTGGAACAAACTGATGAGCACACATGTGCACAGAAGGAAGAAAAACTCAGTGGAAATGAAGCCGGGGGGAGGCTAGGAGGGTACAGGTGAAAACCTGCCGAATGGGTACAACGAACACTGTCTGGGTGTGGGCACTCTTACAGCCCTGACTCAAGCACTGCACAGTACAAAAACATTTGTACCCCTGGAATATTTTGAAATTTAAAAAAATGATACATAATAAAAGAGTACATAAGTGAAGACTGGAGAAAACCAGAAAGAAAATTCTAATGACCTCTCCCAGGGGACTCACTCACACAAAACAGCAATGAATTGTGAGAGCATATGTGACATGAATGCTGCCTGCCAAGGATACTCATTAGAGACTCAGCACCCAGGGTTTTTACTGGGGGGTTGGTCATGTAGGCAGCCTTTCCTTGGCACATACCAAATTCTAGATTCCCAGAAGGAAAGTAGGTGTTCATTATAAACCATATTGTTTACACAAGCAGCCACTCTTATCAGTTGGGGTAGTGAGAACCCTACTGAAATCTAAGCTCCCATAGGCCAATCAAAGGACTTTCAAAGCATAGCAGTCAGACCTGCTAAATTAACTCTTTCAAACTATATTCAGGAACTGCTAAATTTTACACATGAAATATATAAAGTACTCCCATTAAACCCAGAATATAAGAGTAGACAAATGTTAACATTTAGGAACAAACAAGAATCTAAAACACTGATTATTATGAATTGAGATTTGTATAAGCAAAGCCATAGCCAAGCCACCCACCTCCCCCTGAAAAATCTGATGTTTGGCAGAGGACCAAGACATGTTTAGGTGAATTTGAGTCTTATTGTACCCCTTCTTTTTATTCTGATGTCACAATTGTGTCATTTAAAAGCCATATCTCCTCTGTAAGGGCCTTATAATTGTTTTGTTTCTGTTGTCTTATTGTGCGTTGCTAATTTCGTTTAATGGATCAGTCAAAAATTTAACAGATTAAAATTACTCAGAACTATGGCAGTTTTCTTCATGACTGAACAATTTACTATTGTCAAAGAATAGAAAACTAACAGGTAGATTCACAATGTCATTGTACAATTAGATCCTGCTTTCTTCTATGCACAAGCAAAAAGCTAATTCTTTTCACTAAAAGGTGGATGCAAGGAAGTGGAGTAGTTTGGTTGAAGAAGGAAGGACAGAACATGTCTGTAGAGTATGATGAAGTTAAAGTGAACAGCTTGATCTGGGCTCATCTCCTAATGATTGTTTGTTGATTTGAATACACTGTCTTTCTCTACATGCCCTGGAAACCTTCACAGAAGCCTATGAAGATTTCTCTGTAAAGTTCATGAGTACATTTTTTTTTGAGACAGATTCTCACTCTGTTGTCCAGGCTAAGTGCTATGGCATCAGCCTCACTCACAATAACCTCAAACTCCTGGGCTCAAGCAATCCTGCCTCAGCCCCCTGAGTAGCTGGGACTACAGGCATGTGCCACCATGCCCGGCTCATTTTTTCTATATATTTATAGTTGACCAATTAATTTCTTTCTATTTTTAGTAGAAAAGGAGGTCTTGCTCTTTCTCAGGCTGGTCTCGAACTCCTGACCTTGAGCGATCTGCCCACCTTGGACACTCAGAGTGCTAGGATTACAGGTGTGAGCCACCACGCCCGGCCCATGAGTACTTTTAATTACAAGAGAATTTTGCCTTTGAAGGATCAACATTTGGGATGTTTATAAGTGGTCCCAAAGTTCTCCCTCACATCTTGTGATGCTGCTGAGGTGCCATTGTAAACTGTTTCCTCTGAGAAGCTGGGGGAAAGGAGTCAACAGGTGGACTCAACGTTCACTCAGCATTGCTATATGGCTTTTCTGGTACCAATTCCTTACCATACGCTGAATAAACAGAATGTGGAGAGTAAACTTTCTTTGTGGAAAAAAAATGCCACCCCCCAAAAAAAAGGCATGCTATAAGGTACTTGTGAATTTAGGTATTTCCATATATCAAAGGTCTCTTAAACCCTAATAAAATATTCTAATATTTTAATTTAAGAAACTTATTTCCTAAAAGGCCATAGCTGTCCCCCAAAATATCATTGTCCATTTCTTTCTATGCCTTTAAGCTATTTAACCTCTCCCCTACCCCAATCCCAACCTCAATACTGGGAATGAATACAAAGCTGTGTCTAGCATTACTCTGGCCTGCTTTCTCATTGAGTATTGCTTCTTTACTATGGTTTTTGTCTTTGGGGCTGAATACTTGTTTGATGTGGCTTTGCCTTTGTACTATAGGTTCCTTGGCTTTGACAACCTGGCTTTACTTCACAGATGCAGGTTAAAAGATGCTATTTTCTTACCTCTTTCAGGGTTATTGTATGTGTGTGTGTGTGTGTGTGTGTGTGTGTTTTGTTTTGGCAGAGCCCCAAGACTTCCCCACTTGGCCCTTCTTTATATAGAGTTATGCCTTTTCCTAGGGCTAGACATAGATTTGTCCTAGAAGAGTGGGAAGAATACAGTTTTGTAATTGTAAATTTCAGGTTTAAATCCCAGTTCCTCTATTTCTAGCTACGAGATGTTGGAACAATTACCTAAACCCTACGAGTGTCACTTTCTTTGTAAATAGTACTGAAATAATATTAGTAATACCTACCTTTTTTTAAAAAAGGATCATTGTAAAATTTAGAAAACAATCATGTAAATTTTCCTAGCTCACTGCCTGGCAAATATTGGGTACCCGTTTCAATAATGAGTGATCACTAATGCAATTACTAGATTGCTGGTGCCATTATTAGTAGTAGTTGTAGTACTAGTTCTGTAAGGAAGGGTAAAATCCACAATGATAATGATAATGGCTAACATTTCTAGAGAATGTTTTCATGACAGGCTCCTTGCAAAGTGCTTTACATGTACTGTCTCGTGTCAACCATGAGGAAGGTATTATCATCATCCGGATTCACAGGTGAGAAGTGTGAGATTTGGAAAGAGGTCAGGATCTATTCCCAAGGCAAGGGGCCTAAATAATAGAACTGAGAAGAAAATTCAAGTCTGGCAGAATACAAAGCCTGTTTTTTGTATATTCATTTCAAATATTTCTTTCTATATTTATTTAAATACCTCTCAGCATTCCCATTTTACAGATGAGACTACTGATGGGCTTCAGGACACACTACCCCAAAACATGGCATCTTGGCATTTTAGAAAACAGCAGAAGTAAGGAGGACCCTCTGATCTCATCCTGCAGTTCTCCCATGAAAGCAGGCCATAAAGAATTGTCTGACCCTCACCTAGAGCAGGTCATAAGACCCTAATTCCAGAGGGGGCCTCACTATACACAGAGGAAAGGAATGAGGGCATAGAGATTCCAAGGAGAAGATGAACAATCAGGGCTTGGCCCCCCAGTTTATTAGCATTAGATCCCATCGCCTTTTGTTCAGTCACATCTCTACACAACTCCCACTCTTCATCAAACCTAAGCATAAAAACACACAGTTTTCCCTGTTTCTTAGTGTCTTCATTTCTGAAGACTCTCGAGTAACATAACATTTATATTAAATAAATCCATATACTCTTCTCTTGTTAATCTGTTTTTCATTACAGGAGTCTCAGTCATGGACCCTGCCATAGGTGGGGGTTCTACACTATCTAGTAGAATTTTGTCTTTCTATGCCAACTAGCACATTGCTGGGCTTTCAGTAGATGTTCAAATCATAATTTACTGTGGTGGCTATACATATTTAAATTGAAATTAATATAGACACATAACAATTCAGAAGAAAGAAACTTTATAACCACATGTAATGCCACCTCAACAAATACTTTTGGTATATTTCCTTCAATTTTATTTGTAATTCAACTGTAATAATAGTTATAATAACAATATATACACAATTTTACATCAAGCTTTTGCAGTGATGATAAGCACTTTCCATATTTCTACACAGCCTCCATAAACTGCATTTTTAATAGCTGTATAATTTAGTAAATGCAGAATGATGATTCATCTACCATTAACAGCCAGAGCAAATGAACCATGCAGCCCTCTGATAAATTATGCCATAAATAACATTTTTAAAAAGTCTTATTTTATGAAGGAAGAGCTGAAAAAAATAAATGGTTGAGTATCCATTTGCTCTACAATATTTGAACTAAATGCAACTGGTAGATAGGCTCTGTCACTAACTAATGATAGGATTTGTATAAGTTACTTATTATCCTGGGCGGTCTTTGGACATATATTATAAAATGAACTGGAATTTATATTCTCCCAAAATTTTATATAAGTTTTATAATTTTATTATGATTAGTGCCTGGTCCCAGTTTTGACACCCGGCAATTGGATGACTAGACAAATTCCCTAGGATGTCAAGAGGCGATACTAAATGAGCAGTTCTCTTTGTGCCATGCTAATCCTCTTTGTGATTAGCATTTCTAATTAGGAGAGTGACCCTGATAGAAACCCCATTCTTGGATCATCAGGGACCTTGCCATCATCCTAAACTCCCTCCAATTCTAGATGCTCTTCCTTCATCCACCTTCGTACAGAACAGTTAGAGGATCTTGACTATCGCACGTCTAAAGTCTTATGCTAAATCTGCCCTCCCCCATATCAGTTATGTTGTTGGTGTCTGTTTTCACATCTTTTATATTAGTTTCCAACATTTAAAAGAAAAATCTGAATTCATAACTGCTTTGAAAAAATCAGGAGCTCTTATATGACACCAGACCAGTGTTCATAAGAGGGAGGAAGTAGCTGGAACTCAGTAAGGGCCGACGGCATTGGATAACCCATGCACTCTCCAAAGTCCTGAGCAGAACCTCTATCACCATCTATTATCTTCTACCTGGCTGGCTTCACTTCTTTCTTTCTGTACCTGGCCCCTATAGGCATCCGGGTTTGCGACCCCCTTGCTATATACACTACGTTGGCTGAGGAAATTATTAAAAACTCGCAACGACTCTGAAGGCCAGTGCTTCCAAAAGTTCATTCAGAAAATATCGGATCTCTCCTTCTGGCTGATGGACCCTGACTTGAATCCAATTCCCAATTCCACTGGTTTCATACTCTGCCATTTTATTGATTTAATGCACATTGTACCTGCTAGATAAAGCTGACTTCTCTCCTCTGAAGCTCGGGGTCAAGTACATTTTCATGCTGAACATTAAAAAAGGAAAAGATCGGCCTTCTTAGAGAGGGAACCACTCCCAGTGGAGTGTTGTTGGAAAGTCTTTGCCACGAGCAAAGGGTATAACAGAGCTGTTCTGTGCATTTACTTTGCATAAACAGCCACTTGCAAACCATTTCCTTTTGTAACAAACTTTATGAAATTATTCATTAGAGGTAAAAATGGCCTCAATTAGATAAAAGAAATGGAGCATTTAATTAATTTGTGACAAGTCCACGGGTGGCCAGAAAAATAAAATCATATCTAAAATTAGTTGAAGACAGACCACAAGATGGGATGCTTTCTCCATATTAAAAAAAAATGAATGCAATTGACACCTTTTAACATTTGTTTTTAATCTGTCTCGTAACAAAAAAAAAAAATTAATTTCCTTAGTGAAAGTGGGAAAACAAAAGACCAGGTTACAAATACACAGAGCTTTTGGGAAAAGGAAATTTTGCTAGTTACAGAAACAAATTCTGGGTGCAGCTGTCACTATTAAAATACAACAAAAGCCAGAATAAAATTGCCACAACAATGCACAATTAAAATTATTCCTGTTTTTTCTTTCTCCTCTCCAATTACTACTTGTGTCTAGCCAAGATAAGCAATCTGTAAACTGCTTTACACATACCCCATACAGGATGGACACCACTAAATAATGTATTATTTTATAGATTTCTGAAGTCTGAATAAATATAAAGTTCCCCAACCCAAATCACTCTCATGTACCGCACAACTGGAAACCCAAATTTCTCCCATATAAAGTATGTGATTGTGATACACTAAAACAGTCTTAAGGCATTTTGACTAGATGGTGCATTTTACATTTACTAACTGTGGTTCTAATTGTAACATGGTCCAAATATTACAGCAAGTGCTAGTAATTTATTTCTTAATCAAAGCCTTTTCCACTGGAAAGGTAATGATATCTACAGAGGAAGAAATTAATATGCTAACAAAGGAAGATTTTAGCAATAAGTAGTAATCGAGGAAACACGCATTGTGGAATTTAAATAATTATTTAAGACACTTTTGTAATGTGTGTAATAGTTCATCTCATAGAATTGGAAAGAAGATGGTCCGGAAATTTAGTATAAATCTTTAGTCTTAGGAGAACTACATAAACCTCACTGTAATTGTGGGGATTAGGTTTCAGCAATTCCCACCTTCCACAGCACATTGCAATAGCCTGAGGGAACTTTAGAAATCCCTGATGCACAGGTTGTACCTTTACCAATCAAATCATAGTCATAAACCAGGAGGGAGACCCACGCATGGGTATTTTTTAAAGCCCCTCAGTTAATTCCGATGTGCTGCGAAGGTCGAGAATCATACTGTACTGACTATAAATTCAGGTACCTTTCAAGATTTAAAAAACAAAACAATGAATATAATTATTCCTTATTCTAAAATAAATGGTTATCTCTACCAGTACAATGTGGCTTTGTCTGTTGTAAATGCAATACACATTTTTGCCAGAATGTCATCAAATGTTAAGGCCATATTTGAGATGATCTGGCCTGAAACTCAGCCTCTGTGGTTTGAGCGAAATTCACTTGTGGCAGGGGGATACCTGTGGAATATCTGAAAAGAGATACACCCTTTATTCTGAGGGTGCAAGTAGCGGCAGCCATTAAGATAGGTACACACACTTCTGCAATGCAATATCAAGCAGGACGCCACCCATATGGGATATTGCATTTACACTTAAAAGTTCTCCAATGAAATATTTTACAGAAAAATGCAGAAATTTAAAAAAAATATATGCATTTCCAACACAAAAGCTCAATTTGTTTACTTATTGCAGAATAGCAATGCTTTTAACCTTAGGAAAAAAGCATCCCATCGTTTTCTTCTGCATGTGCGTGTGTGTGTGTGTGTGTGTGTGTGTGTATGATGTGTGTGTGTCCATGCACATGCACGCTGTCTGGGTAGGAGGGAATGGACTGCCTTTCCAGGAGGTGCATGAAGGTCTCCAGAATTCAGGCTTTGAACATTCATGGTATGGGACATCAAGCCTCAGTGTTAGAGCCTTAGGCCCACAACCAGTAGGCTCCTTTATTAAAACTTTGCAGTTTTGTCACTGAAGGTGGCTGCCCATCTCCCAGAGCCTTAGCACAGCAGCTGGAGATAACCTGATTCTCAAAAATCTGGGAAATGTATGCCCTCCAAGAATGGGCCGTCTTCTATGGGATCCTGTGTCACTACCCCTCCCAGTAATTATAATCATTTCTTGCAGGAAACATGGGTTATTTTTAAAACTATTTTTTTTTTTTTTATAGACAGAGTCTCACTGTGTTGCCCAGGCTAGAGTGAGTGACGTGGCGTCAGCCTAGCTCACAGCAACCTCCAACTCCTGGGCTCAAGCGATCCTGCCTCAGCCTCCCGAGTAGTTGGGACCACAGGCATGCGCCACCGTGCCCGGCTAATTTTTTCTATATATGTTAGTTGGCCAATTAATTTCTTTCTATTTATGGTAGAGACGGGGTCTTGCTCTTGCTCAGGCTGGTTTCGAACTCCTGAACTCAAATGATCCGCCCGCCTCGGCCTCCCAGAGAGCTAGATTATAGGTGTGAGCCACCGCGCCCGGCCTAAACTATTTTTTTGTAACCCATATGGGTTACTTTTTATGTTATATTTGGATGGAGATGATTTTTTTTTCTGAGACAGAATTTTGCTCTGTCACCCCTGCTGGAGTGCAGTGGCATGATCGTAGCTCACTGCAACCTCAAACTCCTTGGCTCAAGCGATCCTCCTGCCTGGGCCTCCCAAGTAGCTGGGACTATAGGTGCATGCCACCATGCTCAGCTAATTTTTTTCTATTTTTAGTAGAGATGGGGGTCTCGCTCTTGCTCAAGCTAGTCTGGAACTCCTGAGCTCAAGCAATCCTTCCGCCTCGGCCTTCCAGAGTGCTAGGATTACAGGCGTGAGCCACCGCGCCTGGCCATAAATGATTATCTTTTATCCCAAATCCTATTTCCTTTTAAAAATACCATTGTATTGTGAACAAATAAACATATTTCATCATCATTTTTAAGGTAAGTAATGAAGATTATAATTATCATATATTTCAATTTCATGTCACTACCTTTCATTTTGAAGTAAATGGTAACTATGAGATTAGCCCATTACAACTTTGAAATGTAACACAGGACAATCTTAAGATAAAGTATTTGGTCAGCTTCATAGCTTGAAGGTAATTTGTTACATTCACATTTTGTTTTCTCAGCAACCAAATAAACCATGAGGAGAATGGACTGGTATTATATTAAACAAGCAATCTTTTCTCTTTTTCCTACTATAGCTCAAAATGACTATGTAAGAAATAAAATTAAAATAATATAATTTATTGTAGTATTTTCAGACTCATTTCTTAGCTTCAATTATAGCTAAGGTAACTGTACTTGCAAATATTTCAGCACATGAAATGCAGTCAGATTTGTGAAAATTCAAACATCTTTTAACTTATTTAAAAGCATCAAACATTATTAAGTTAAACAAAAAGAAATAACAAAACCTGCCAATTTTCTTCTTTGCCATTGCTAAAGGAAAAATCCTAGTTAGCAAAAAAATATTGTTAGGATTATTAAGGGGTTTTTAATTGGAAAACCTGATGTATAGACCTGGTTTTCCTATTAACTATCTGATAATTCTTAAAATACTCATTTGAACTATCCCTTGGGAATTACAAGAGTTAAATTAAATAATCCCTAAAGACTTCTTGATTTTAAATTTCTATGGTTTTAAGTAAAGAGAAAACACAAGGACATTTACCAAATGGTAGGTGAAATTTTATTTTACTTCTTAATTAGAGACCCACGTACATACAAATATAGTGCTTTCTCATGCTAGTTAGTCTTCTGGGCACTTTGGAAATACTGACTCAAATTTCATTACAATCTAATGGACAATGTTTCGCAGGAGTGGAAACTGAGGCACAGGGTGCCTAAGGGACTTGTTCAAGGACATACAAGGAGAGGTGGGATTTACATCTAGGCAGTTTGGCTCTGGAATCTACATGATCTTTTTTTTCTCTCTCCACTAACATTTCATTGTGAAAAATTTTAAATAAACAGCAAAGTTATAAGAATTATACACAAGTACCCATCTACCTACTCAGATTACACAGCTATGGCAGGTGACATTAAATAACTATAGATAGATCACCTGAGTAATAAACTGCTGCATATTTAATTTGCAATGAAATCTCCACCTTGCCTTGCCTCTCCAATATTACACAAAGCGGGTGAGCGATATGGTCTGATATGATGATGCAGGAGGACTGTTCATCAGCTGTGAAAAGGAAAATGCAAATGTGACTTCAGAGTCAAACAATAATAATACTAAAAATCAATATCACCACCTCCACATGCTGATTCACATTTTGGAGCACTTTACTTACAGTTAACAAAACATCCACACGCACCGTTTTCCTTTATGTGATCATGCTACTATTTTCTTGGAGATGACAATGGAATATTGTCAGAGAGAATGGATATTAGGCAGATTTCACTGATCACAGTGTTGGGTATAAACCATAGAAAGGACTAACACAAAAGTGATGTCCATGCATTATGCATTATGTCACAGGGTTTTCCTCTATTCTACACAGCAAATTTTAAAAGTAGACTTCTATAGTCACTTGACTATTCTACTGGGTTAGAAGATGTCTAAACTCCACCAAAGGAAATGTGAATTTTACAATTAATGCTTCATAAAGCCTATGCATATACATGTCTCTCTCTCTCTCTAAAGAAAGTATATGAATACTTTCTTTAGAACTCAGGTTTGATATATATCTAATACAGCGCTCCAGTGATCTTTGATCCTATCATCACTCATGTAGTCTTTAGGATGCAGCTTGAGATGGTTAAGGAAAATTTACATCAATGTTCCATAAAAACACAGTCTTCTTGAGACTTAAACTTTAGCTATCATTATCTATAGCTGACTTTAATAAATTATATTACACATTAAAGTCTTTTGTTCAACATCTCTCATTTCATTTGCTCTAAATGTTCCCGTCTTATAAAAATGTGAACCCACTAATGCATTTTAAAAGTCAATCTTATGGTCCATAGCTAAGCCTATATTTTAGTAATTTGGGCAATACACATATACAACATAAGGTCTGAACAGGAGGATTTGTGCTTTTCCTATGTGTATATAAAGTGCATCTCCAGGTTACATAATAAACCCAATCATCACTTGAGTAGTGAGAGACCTAGCTGTATACTTGTGGGGTGCTGATAAGGGAGCTCCAAGGAGAGGAATGCCAATATTCTAACACAGTAGTCATGAATGTGGTTTTCAGACAAGCAGCAGCTTCACCTGGGAACCTAGAAATGCAAATTTGAGGCCCCACCCACATCTACAGCAGCAGAAGCTATGGGAATGGGGTAGTAATATGTGCTTTGACAAGTCTTCCAAGACATTCTAATACTTCTTATAAGGAACCACTACCCTAGCCTGTACCGTATGTGAAGCTCTTCTGCCCAGGTGCACCCATCTTGTCATACCCACTGGTGAACCGACTTTATCCTCTATTTCCTCCTCTTTCTTAAGCCACTGGAGAGTAGTTCATTGTATTAATATTTTTTAAATTGGGCCAGGTGTGGTGGCTCACGCCTGTAATCCTAGCACTCTGGGAGGCTGAGACGGGAGGATCGCTCAAGGTCAGGAGTTCGAAACCAGCCTGAACCAGAGTGAGACCCCATCTCTACTAAAAATAGAAAGAAATTAATTGACCAACTAAAAATACATATACAAAAAATTAGCCGGGCATGGTGGCTCATGCCTGTAGTCCCAGCTACTCGGGAGGCTGAGGCAGCAGGATCACTTGAGCCCAGGAGTCTGAGGTTGCTGTGAGCCAGGCTGATGCCACGGCACTCACTCTACCCTTAGCACCAAAGTGAGACTCTGTATCAAAAAAATAAATAAATAAAAATAAATAAAATTGATTTTATTTTTTCAGTGATAGAATATTTTCTATCTCTATTATTTTATCTGTCTTATTGTCATTTACTTTAAAGGGATCTTGCAGTAGAAGTATGCATAAGAGGGAGTATGTTCCAGGTCAACTTCAACTTGAAGAGAAAGGCTGGTTCTTCTTTTTCATCTCTCCCCTCCCTTCCCCAATAATTATATGGAGATTTTCCAAATTCCAGTTTCCTTCCTCCTGCTTTCTTTATATTTATGCTGCCATCTTTTAAAACATTTTTGTAGTATACTACTTAGCTTTTTTGTTTTCAATTTTTTTGGTCAAATAAACACATATAAAACTATGATTTTTTTCCTCTTAGAATGGATTTTGCATTTTCTGTTAATTTTGATATATTGTGCTGTTATCACTGGTTTACAAGTAACTGTGATTGCAATTTTGTTTTCTTCTTTCATACGCTCTTTAAGTTTAATAACTTCTTTATGGTTTTTGTACAATTTCTAGTTTTGAGATCCTGTGCTAATATAACATAGCTTGTAGAATATCTAGATTTCTACATACTAGAATTTACTGAAGATTTCTTTGTCACATAGTACTGCATGCCATTTATAATTAAGAACTAACTGTTACCATTATGACACCATGGGCAAGTTACATCTGCTTTGAGATTTGATTTTAAGTTAAAAAATAGGAATAATAATACCCTACAACTAAACACATTTCTTATAAAAAAAATCAAATGAGCTAATGGATGTGAAAGCTGTAAACATATTAGAAAATGCTGGGTGGTTTTACCATCTCACGTAAGCTATTATATTCAGTGATTCACAAACATTGCAATATATAACTCTTATATTATACAATATCATCTTTAATTTATTTATTCAATCATTCATTCAACCTTAGCTCTGTACCAGGTACTATGTTAGGCATACATGATGTAAATATGAAGGATAAACAATTTCTGCTCTTCAGGAGCCTTTAGTTTAATAAATAAAATAATCATGAAAAGGGACCAAAACACAGTGGCTCACGCCTGTAATCCTGGAACTTTGGGAGGCCAAGGTGGGAGAACTGCTTGAGGTCAGGAGTTCCAGACCAGCCTAGGCAACATTAGTGAGACCCTGTCCCTTCAAAACATAGAAAAAAAAATATTTGGGTGTGGTGGCACATGCTTATAGTCCCAGCTACTAGGGAGGATGAGGCAGGAGGATCCCTTGAGCCCAGGAGTTTGAGGCTGCAGTGAGCTATGATCATACCACTGCTCTCATGTTTGGGCGACATAGTAAGACCTTTCTCCAAAAAAAAAAAAAAAAAAAAAAAAAAAAAGTCGTGAAGAGTATGGCAAGTGTAATAAAAGATATATATATATATATATATATATATATATATATATAGAAAGAGAGAGAGAGAGAGAGAGAGGGGGAGAGAGAGAGAGAGAGAGATCATGATCTTAATTTACTAAACCTTCTCAGTTCCCTGAGGTGCTTCAGTTTCCTCATCTGTAGAATTAGGATAATAAGAATAACTGTTTTATAGCACTGTGATAACTGAATGAGATACTACCTATAAAACCCTTAGAATAGTAACTCTTTCATTATGTTTGAAAAGTTATAAAAATTACCAGTAGAACATTTCTGAGAGTAGTGAGAAAGTCCACTCTAGCCAAAATAGTTGCTGTTTGTAGTTGAAATCTATTTCAGTATCACATTTCCTTTGGAAAGGCAACCAGGAGGTTGCTGTATATGGAACAAACTACAGAAGAAATCTCAAATGACTTTATAATATCTAAAAGTGCTCAATTTGTGCTGGGAAACTCCTTTTTGTCCTTAACTTTCCTTCTAAACAGTGCATATGCGTATTGAAGGAGGGCAAGAATATGCACACACAAACATACACACACACACACACACACACACACACACACACACACATCATGTGCTTTAGCCTCTAGGTAAGATTAAAATCATACCGCCCTTTCTTAAGAACACTTTTTCTTTCTGGAGGGAGCACACTCAAAAGATAAACCTGGGGGTAAATCCTATCATGATTCTTTTTTTTTTATAGAGAGCATTCTTAATAGAGAGCATCTCTCCTACATTCACGTCCTTTCAAATTTTGTCTAATTATCTGCATGTTACAGGACACAAGGAGATACAAGTAGCCATAGTTTTTGGAAGAAGTGTTCTTAGACCTCACTGACTTTGGCTGAGTACTTAGAATGTATTCGTCATATCCTAATTATTATGAAAAAAAATATGCTATATTTCGTTTGTTAATTCAGGCCTACTAAAATCACTTGTTGCTTTATCCAGATAAAGGATAAGTGTTGTTGGTTTGTTCTTTTACTTACATGTGCCTTTATTCCCATCATGGACACACGCACATTCCTGGTCATCCACTCTGGTTTCATTTGGTGGCATTACCTCTTCAGCTATGGGTGCCATCACAGTTGGGTATAAATCAAGACCCCCAGCCTGCCCCTAGCACAGAGGTGAGCACCGACACATCATTCAAACTAAGTCAGTCAGACACTGTTTTCTCTAAGATTTTGCATCTTGAGCAATAATACAGAGATAGAAAACAATAAAGATTAGAGCCCACTCATTCTGATTGGTCATGTTTTCCTGAGACTACTGTTGATTTTATTGTTATCTACACCTTTCACTCTACTCTGGCTGTCTAATATCTCTGTAGTTTCTGGGAACGCCTGCTGACTTTTCAATAAATTCCATTTTCTGCATAAATTACCCAGAGTCAGGTTCTGTTGCTTATATCCAAAGCATGCTAACGAATCAAGGAATCCTGGAAACAACAATGAAAGAGGAATCGCAAGATGAGGGCTGAAATCCCAGAGTGTTCGTGACTTACTAAGTTATTAACCTTGTTGAGCCCAAGTTATCTCATCTCTGAAGTGGGGCTGAGAAGGCTATAGCTCATGTCTAGCCCTTTGAAACATTTGTCAGAATGCTATGGATGCTCCCTCCCCACCCAGCTCCTCCCTGTAGAGCTTTGGCTCAAACCATTCACAAAGAGAGCAAAACAAAACTTGGATACGGGGATCTGAAGAACATTGTGAATTATAGTTCAAATGCCCTTGGGGGTGAAAATAATTCCATTTGCATTAGCAATACTCACTGTTTCATGCTGTGTTATCCTCACTTATGTCTTCTTTCTCATTTCTGCCTTATCTCCTGCACTAGACCATAAGTTACACAGATGTACCACCTATATCCGATTTATCTCTTATATCCGGGACCTAGATCAGTACCCATAATCAGTCCCTATTCAAAATATGCTGGAAGAATTTTTCAGAGTGGGTTATTCCTACCTACATCCATTCTACAGATGCTAAGTGGGTGCAGGTAGCTGCAAGGAAGGCCCCGAACAAAGGCTATGAAAATTGTTATATGTGCTTTAATGAGAATGAGAGAACAAGCATTAGATATGACTTACATTCCAGCATTTTTTTTCATGGAGAAAGATGTAGGTATGGCATATTTTAAGACTTTATCCCAAACAGTCCTAAATCAGTGATGAAAACACTGCTATAAAATGCCCATGTTTGTGAGCAATTTCACCTGATCCCATATCCCAGCCACTTTGGATATGCTACACTGAATTTTGGCAAAAAACAAAAACACAGACAAAAATAAAGACACACAAAATAAACCGAAAGAAAAACCAGACCAAACATGTTCATTCAGGTGTGTAGGTGAAAATCATTCTTATTGCATCCCATTATTAGATTCCTTGACAGAAATGGTTTGCTAAATGAAACTCCTTTCATTTTCATTGGAATTTATGGCCAATTTGAGGGAAGGTTTAATTGAATATCTCATACTGTAGGGAAAGCTAATAACTAAACTGAAGCAAACTCTTGGAATTGATCCATACAAATGATAAAATCCTTTCTCCCTGTTTTTTGTTGTTGTTGTTTTCTGAAGGAATTCATTTAACTCTATTTTAGTGAATCAGATGACAGGCTAATTTTGAACCAACTTACAAATGACTATTTCTACAATGCAAATTATTTCAAGGGTCCTTCATTCCAGGAATCTAAAAAGAGAAACAGAATAAATATAGGAAAAAGTCAAAGAGCCTGTATTCTAGGATTCAACTTTCTTACATTGTTGGAAATGATGAAAACCACCGGATTGCACATTTTCTTGCAGTCCAACTCACTCATTCACTGATCGCTCTCTATGACAAGATAATACTGTGATTCAAAAGGATCTGGAATTCTTGCCCCATCTCTGCCACTGACTATGTAACCTTAGGTAAGGGACTTAACCCTTCTGCATCACAATTTTATCATCCCTAGAATGAGATAATCAGGCATGAGGATTTTATAAGGGCTTAATACATCTCTAATTTCACCTTTGAAAACAATAGTCTCTTAAGGGCTCTGTAACTGTGATGGATTTCACACGTGCATTAAATTTCCAGTTCAAGAGTTGCGTTGGCTTAAGTCACCACAACTACGGCTCGTTGTGTAATCTCTCTGTGGGTTGGCAGTGCACTTCATGTAAGTGGAATGACTGGGGTGGGCAGGAGGACAGGTTCCTGCTCAGAGACACTCAGAGTCACAGACAGCCTGCCATTCCATTATGAGAGGCGGCATCTTCTGCTTCATCAACTCACCCAGTGGCAGAAGCCTGCATGGCTGCTCGGAATTTGCGTGGAGATTTGGCTGTGTAACAGCAATCATGTCTAAGATGCCAATAATCAACAGATTACCACTGAAGAATCAGGCCCATGAGGCCAAGGCACATAATCATTAACATTTTTAGGCAACAAATGTCATTCAGAGGTCCAGCTCCCACTCAAGAGGCCACAATTGGTGAAATCACTGAATTCACATATTGCTGGCTTCCCTTCCAAACTGACCCAACCCCAGTAAATAAGAGTGCCTGAAATTCACCTGAAGCACACTGTACTAGCCACTTGGACACTAACCCTCACCCTGCCAATACTTTGGAAGGAGCAGGGGACCAATTCTAAGGGCAATTGAGTTATTCTTCAAATGTCAGTTCCAAATAAATACTGAAATCAACCAAAAAGGCTTAGGTGTAAATCCATTCTTGATTTAAACCTGACTTTTGTTAAGTTCAAGTGAGTTGCACTTGAAAATGTCACGTAGAACTCTTTTATGAAGTCGCACATGACTTTTACAGGGCACGGATCTGGTCTCAAGTGTTCTTTGACAACCCAGATGCAACATTCAAGAAGGAGCCAAGTGAAGAACAGTCAAGTGCCCAGGAGACAGAGTGACAGGTGCAAAATCACGGGGAAAAAACACACCAGACATGTCTCCCTACAAATTAACTGTGGTGGAAATGTCCACTCCAAAGCCCTCCCAACAAGTCTGAAGTCATGGTAATCTGAAGTTATAACCTAGAGGGTATATTTTAGGGCTGAGTAATTATATCTGGTGAGATTTTAAAATATCATCATCAAATTCTCCCAAGCATTAGCTATACTTCCATTTATAAGTTAAACACCTGGAATAGGTATGCTAACAATCCCAGGATCCTGAAACAGACTCTGCTATGCAGAAATGGCTACCTTTACATATTTTTGCTTTTTATATCTTAAAGGAATGCTCCAATGGCATGATCAAATAGATATGAGATCATGTGTTAAGTAACTTCAACTCTTTTAGTATTATTTGAAACATATGTTTTAGCTTCACTGACTTGGAAATGTATGCAGACACCTGCCTTACAAAGAACACTACAGTCAAAACTTTTTTTTTTTTTTAAATCGTCACTACAGAGAGCAGCTTCCTATTTGTAAAATAAGTACAGGGCTAGGTGCTCTCTCTGTGGTCATTTTGAGCTCTAGACTCCTGGAATGCTGCCTGGTCCATTTGAAACCAATTAATCTCTAAAATAGAAACTCTCAACATAAAGTACCTTGCAAAGTTCCAGACTCAGGGATGGCACCAGGTTAATTAGAGCCCAAAACACAAAAAGGGGGAGGGAAAAGGGATAGAAAAATAAATATTTAGGTACCTCCCATATACTGACCCTATATATCAGCTTATTCAACTCTCCCAAAGCTATGAAAGATATTCCTACTTTACAGATGCAGAGTAATAAAGTATGGATTTTATGACCTACCTACCATGAAGTAGTACAGCCTCTCGACAGCCTCTCCTGACTACCTCTATGCCAGGATGATTTCTATAATACCTGAGCATTGATGGCAGATACTGTCCGGATTAGCCATAGCTTTTTCATTTACAAAATGTGATGATCAATTTCATGTGTTAACTTGGCTAGGCTATGGTACTCAGTTGTTTGGTCAAACATCGGTCCAGATAAATGTTGTGAGGTATTTTTTAGCTGCAACCAGCATTTAAATCAGTAAAGGAGGTTGCCTTTGATCCTGTAGGTGGACCTCATCCAATCAGTTGAAGGCCTTAAGAGAAAAGACTGTGCTCCCTCCAGACTTCCTTTGAACTTGAAACTACAGTGTCAACTCTTTCCTGAGTCTCCATCCTGCCATCCTGCCCTGTAGAATTCAGATTTGACAGCCCCTATAAATGCATAAGCCAATTCCCTAAAATACGTATCTTTCTCATCCTATTGGTTCTGTATCTTGGAGAATCATAACTAATACAACAAGTGACAGAGAACTCAACTCAACGGACATAACTGCAAAGTCTAAGATCTGTTGCCTGTATTTTCAGAGAGGCTCTCACTTGTGGTTACAAATATGGTCATTGGCAACCCCAAGCTCACATTCTGCCACCTCAAACATGGTAATGAGTAGGCATATCTCTTTTCCACATAGATTCAGCATGGGTTCAAATGTGGACTTTGAGAAGTCAAACCTGGATCTCTTTATGTTTTGGGGACAGAGAAAGATGCTCAGAAGAAATTCAACGAACTGAAAATAGGACAAACATAGATCTCCAAAGAAAAATTAAAATGTTATTGCAAAAGCAGGAGAAATGGTCACTGGGCAGGCATAACACAGATGTTCTTTACACAGTTTGGAGCACATAGCCAGTGTTCAATATTATAGGCTATCTTTCTGTGAGCATATGCCTGATATCTACTTAACTACACTATAAAGTTCTTGAAAAGACGACTTCTTCATAGCTTGTTGTATTTCCTATGGTAATTAATACTGTGGTGCTAAATTTGCCATCTCTCTTCTTAAAACAAGTCCAGATTCATGAACTCAAACACAGTAACATAGATTACGCAGTGAGCTTTGTGGCGAGTGATATATAGTATTGAGTGAATATTAGAAGAATTTTGTTTTAAATTCACAAATCTGCCTTCTTATTCGCATGGTTTATTCAATATTTCCCATTCCATTCATGGCAATTATTGACCTAATTGGTTATATTAAACTGGAAAGCACCAGATAAAGTTTGGCTTCTAGAATGCAAATAATCCCTGAGACATAATTCTTCTGAAACTGATACAAACCTTTCCTTTCAGTCTTAATAGTTGTGTTGACTTTAAAAGTAGGCATGGTAGGAGCAGACCACTATGGAATTTTTTTAAGGTAAAATGGCATCTGATGGGAAGGGAGAAGGACCTGGCAGATGGATGGGATTTTGAAAGGTAGACACTAAGGAGAGTGAATTCTAGGGAGAGGAAAAGGCTTGGGCAAAGGCATAATAGCAGGAAAGAATGAAGATTAGAGACTTGCAGAGTTGGGTACAATTTGAGTATAAGATGTAAGTAAAGGGGCAAGCACTGGCAAGTCAGATGAGGACTCCATTGTGGAGATCTTCATGAAAGGCATCCAGAGGCATTAGGATAAAAAAGAATGTATCCAGTATCAGAATCAATAGGGAGCCATTGAGGAAGGTTTTGAGAAAGGTTCTTCTGATAAGTTGGGGCCCAGAAACTCAGAAGATGGGGAGTATGTTCCAGGAATGCACTTGGGGCACAGAGAGATTCTGGGCTTCTCAGTGAATTCCTGTGATATGTTTCTTGGCGTTTCTTGAGAGGATGATGCAAGTTCCTGCGGGTGCTCTGATTCACAAATTCTCCCTAACACTAGCACAGCAGACATTGTTTCAAAATACATATTCCATTTCTTGGAGCGATTTCATTTATTATTCTTTTCTCCTTGCTAACTTTTTTTTTCCAGACTTAAGCTGACTTCTCCAAAATCCTTTCCTGAGCACCCATATGGATCGACAGACACTCCCAGTTGTACCCCAACATTCACTACATGTTATTATTTAAAACACATCGAAAAATTGGAATTTTCTATTTTGATGTTTTCCACCACCATCTATGTGTATGTGATTTTAAGAGGGTAGAAATTGTGTCTTATTCATCTTTTGTATTCCACCTGCATCTAATACAGTTCTGGCAAAATTTTTTTTCTAGGAAAATGTATTCATTTATAAAGAACCAGACAGGCATTTAGACTTATCTTCTAAGTTTAGGTGTGTTACTGCTAAACAGTATAATCTTGGCCAACTCACTTGCTTCTTTGTGACTTCTGGTTCTTCATAAAGAAATTCAGATGATTGGATCAGTGATCTGTTCCGCAGAGTAATTCTAATGGCAGATATAGCCCATTAACAGCAGGTCACCAACTACTTAGATTGAAAGATCAGTTTGCATTAAAAGACTCCCAGACAAGAGTCAGGAAACTGCAAGAATGTAACAGGACTGGGGCATATCCATTTGATGGACATAAGAGGAAAGATAATAACTCACTGACATGAACATAAGAACAAAGATAATAATTCCCATCATAGCTAAGCAGTCTCTGCCCAATGTCACTAAAATATTCAAAAGAGAAAATTAAGACAAGAACATTCATAAACTCAGGCTGTAGGCAAACCTAGCCTGGATTAATCTGTGAGTTTAACTGATGTTTTCTCCTGTCTCTAAAGAGTTTTAAAGAAAACCCTATAAAATCAATCGGTTTTGATATTTGACTTAAAGCAAGTCAGACTTAGAAGGGGCGGGAAGAAGCCTTCTAGGATAACAGTTCTTTATCTTGATGTATCTTGGAGTTTAGTTTACACAGGTATATGCACTGGTCAAATCTCAAGAAATAGCCCCTTAAAATCTGTGTGTTTTATTGTACATACATTTAAGCTTAAGGGAGGACAAAACTGTAAACAAATATCAAATGCTAATTTATGATATGCAGAATAAATAGGAAGAAGTATATGGATGTCTGTAGTTACTTTGCAATGCATCAAAAATAAAGGTGAACTGATGGATGAATGGGGGATGATTAGATGAATACAATAAAATGTTGAAGGTAGAATCTACCTGGTGGGTATACAGGTGTTCACTGTAACATTCTTTCACATTTGATGCATGTTTGAGAATTTTCATGAGAAAGTAACGGAAACAATTTTAATAGAAAAAAATAAAATCAAGAACAAATATAGGAGGAGTACCACATTAATTCGTTGAGACTATCATAGTTTAAAAGAGTTACTCTAACCTTATGGTAAAGAAATGAAAGGAAGTAAAAAAGGAATATCTTTTTTACTAATGGTTGTTACACATTCTAATTCTGAGTTTTTCTATAAGGATATATCCTTTTCTTGGCAGACTCACCACAAGATTAAATGAAATGGTATTTGAATGTGTTGGTATATGACAAAAAATATTTACAAAAGCGTATTAAGAAAGAAAGCTGCTCATGATGTATTATCGCAGGATGTTTTAGTCAAAGAAATAAACAGCAACAAACCTCAGAGAGATCAATTTAATTCCCGTTTTTTTTTGTCCTACTAAAAAAAGAAGCAAAAGGAAAAATAGAAAAGATCCAAGTGTTCTAAAACAACTGATGAAACCAATGCTCCCTCCCTTCAGTCCCAATCCTCAAGGCTTAACTATTCACTGAGCTACATCCAGGAGAAAGTAGGCTGGCAGGAAAAGGAAAATTATTGGAACTGTCTGCAGGGAGGGCATAGGTAGTAGAGGTAGATCATTGGGCACTGCAGGTTTTCACTGTTTTTCAGAAAGAAGAGCATCAAACTCTCTCAGAAGCAAAGCTGCTTCCTGCCAACTTTTCCCCCTGCTATTTGCTGAAATACTTAGTCAAGGGATTGCATCTTCAAATATTTGTGAATAAGCAGATAGAATTGCTAGTTGCCTACCAAGAAACTTAATACTTCTCCTGGGTCCAAGTGTGTCACTTAACTTTAAGAATCTGAAATTTAATTTTTTGCAACACACTAAATGAAAATCAGCTGGATTGTGTGCTGCTAACAATAACAGGGATGCAGAGTGTTGACACTCATTACATCCGGATACTCTGCAAAGCAGTAAGAACAAATGTCACCATCCCTGGCAAGGAGGTACCTGCTTGTCTAACATGTTGACACATACTGGTGAGCTAACTAACAAAGGCCGTAACTAACAAAGGTCCATTTGCAACGGGAAACAGCACGGGTTTTAGCCCGGCTCAGTGAGAAGCAATAGGAAAAAAAAATCTGTAATAATTGTTTATCTTAACTTCCACATTTGCGCAGAACCAAAAAAGTACATCTGATCCCCTTTTGTTAGTGAGACGATTTGTTAGTCAAAATACATATGTTTCAACTTATGCCTATGTGCCACTGTTGTTGATAGCTATGCTAATTACTGTATTCCCCTGAGGCAACAGCTTCAGGTAAATAGCATGATGAAATAATATGGTGCAAGGACTAGATCCTGCAATTAATAGCTTCTATTTCTTTCCAGTCAGTGCCTCATTCTCAGTACCCTAGTGGAGAAAACTCCCACCTTGATTTCACCCAGCGTGGAACTGAGATCATATCATCCTCAAGCCAGTGGTTGACAAAAAATATCCTACACTGAATCTTCTTTTTCCTCTTCTTTCCCTCCCCCCCTTCCTCCTCCTCCTCCTCCTCCTCCTTCTTCAGAACCACCATTACAACCATCATCTATGATAAATAAAATTATCTTTTTGCCTCTTTGTTATTATACCATTGTACAAAGTTCTGGGTAAATTTTCAACAAACTTGGATGGATTACATGCGTAATGTGATTTAAAACATGGTCAATGAGGCATATAGGGAATGCATTCTGGAAAGTTCTTGAGGAATGCCTCATAGAAATCAAGGCACATGCTCTCAAAGAGCTGAAACTGAGATATGGAAACTGAGATATGCCAAGATAACTACCACGGGAGAGAGACAAGCCATACATACTACCACATGGCACATATAAAACGTAAACATGGATTTCTAGTGCAAGACCCACATCAAAGATCACAAGGGTAAGGGTGATTATTTGGGATGGAGCTGTTTATCACAAGGTCTTCCCTATACTGGGGAGGGGTTGATAAACTTTTGCTGTAAAGGGCCAGATCATAAATACTTCTAAGTTTTGTGGGACAAGTGTTTTTTTTTTTTTTTTACAAGTATTCAACTCCATAGCTATAGAATGGAAGCTGTCATAGGCAATACATAAAGGAATGAATATGGCTATGTCCCAATAAAACTTTATTGATGGACACTGCAATTTGAATTTCATTTATTTTTCATGCATTCTTAAATATTAATATTCTTCTTCTTCTGATTTTTTTACAACTAAAATCATTCTTAGTCCATGAGCTGTACAAAAATAGGCAACTGTCAGGATTTGCCCCACAGGTAATATTCTGCTGCATCCTGCTCTAAGATGCATGGTAACCAAGATCTGTCACTTAATGATGGGTAATGACTCTTCCTCACAAATGAAGAGTCCATTGTTAAGGATGGTAAATGCAGCAATAACAACCTCTCTTGTGGATTGAATACCAGTTATTTGTCTGAATTGTGATGTTGGCAGCTATTACCTCACAGATGATAAAATAAGGGTTAGAGAGTTAATTACCTCACCCAAAGCCACATAGCTAATCTATGGGTACATGTCTGGACTATTTATTTCAAAGATCATGCTCATTCTACTATGCTGAATGGCTTCTCCTAGAAATTATGAATATGCTTGGGACATTTCTCCAAGTTACTTTGTCTTTTGGTGAGTTTATTCAAGGACAAGGATGCATGTAACTAAAAGTAGAGCACTTTTATTTCTCATTACCTGTCCCGGAGAATGTAGTTTAACTGAAACTGTAGTTGTAGCAAAATATCCAGAAGCTGTAGAAAGTACATTTGCTACTGATAGAATAGAAACTTTATTTTGGAAAACCTATTGCCCTGAGGACTCACCAAAGGAACTGGAGTTTGTAAAGACAAGAGGAAACATATTAGGTCCTCTGAGCACCATAGGCCGGTATGTCTGCTTTTCTATTAATAAGTTTAAGTGTTCAGTTTTCCCCTGAGCAACAAAAATAGAAAATGGCGAGAAGACATATAATCATAGTTCTGGGGCATATTAGAAACACACAAACACACACATACACACACCCATCATGGGGCACACCTGGCTTTTTATAAAAAATACACGTGAAATAGTGACCCAATAAGAACATTTATGTATGTGCTGGAGGTAGGGAAGGAGATATAGGTTGCTCAGTATCCCTGTAGAAACCGTAGATTCATATTATGGTGTATAGGAGAGACAAGGTAGAGGGAATTAGGGCTAGAGCACTGCATTAAAAAGGCAGATTTCTTCTATCAGTCTGTCCACCTCTAATCCTAGAGTGGATTTCAGAGAGTTCACTCTGTTCTGACCTTCTGAACCACTACCCTCCGGCAGATTCCTCCCTCTCAGGTATCCATTTACCCCCTCCCTCTCTGCTCATGTTCTCTCTCTCCCCTTCCCTCCATTTCTCTCCCCCGTAAGGTGCAGTAAAAGATTAGTGAAAAGGAGATGGTCTCTAAGAAGATGCAGACAAATGGGTTGGGGAAAGAGTCACACAACACAAGAATGAGGAGTTTTCCCTGGACTGGGGAAGAGACCCAGTTTTGTGGGAGGCACCTGTTTGTTTAGCTATTTAGCTACCCAATGGTAGCTCCATGATGTGCCTAGATAGGCGCTATCCTAGGTACTGATGCTATAACCCCAGTAACGATTCTTTTTCTAAGGGTAGAGAGCTGAGAGCTGCCACATTTCAAGGAACTACTTGGGATTTGACAATGCAATTGTCAGTAGCAACTTTAACAGACTGGAATTTAGATATCCTTCCCTGCTTTCTGCGTACAACTTTAGGGGCTGAGTTGGCTCCAGGAAGAATGGAAATGCAACCAACCTGGCAAGAATTGGATGGAGCTTGGTAGTCAGAGTTGAGTTGCTTTAAAGAAAATAAGGAAATGAAGTTTTAAAAACAGCTGTTATTTATTTCTGCAACATTTAGAACTCTCTGTTGTATTAAACTTCTAGTCTCCATCGAGGATGATTTACCAGATAGTCTTCAGGTACTACACTGGACCTCAGTCAGGATATATATAGCTCCCCATCTTTGTCAACTTTTGCAATGTTCTTAATGCTTAATCTTGACTAGTGGTTGGACCACAGAAATACTTAGCTCACTGGCTTGGGCTCAGGAAGTGGCTCCAGACATTCCCAGTGGGGTTACAAAGACTCACATAGGGAGCTCAGTTTGATATATACTTCATTAGGTGAACGTGCATTTTCCAAAAATTTTTCATCTGGTAACTGGATAGGACTATTCACACCTCTAACGAAAAGGGGTTAAACCTTTTAGATGGTTCCTCATTATCAAGCTGCTTGTACTCATCTGCTGTTTTAATAAATACGGGCTCAGGGTAAGGGCCTTGTTCAATAACAGGAATCACTTTCAGTGCAGAGGAAATATCCCTGCCCTCCACCAACAACAAGGAGTTGCGTGCATATATTTCTCGTTGTGTGTATACATACATTTGCAATTATTTTAATTCCATGTATTTGGGGTGACAAAACACAGCTTTGGGTAATCAGTAATTGGCTGGTGCTGAGCCTGGCACGACTCATACCTTTCACATCAAATGACGCCTTTGATTCTTGGGCGGAGGGTGGTGCCTATGGACCTTGTAATTTGGTTGGATGGCAAACTGTGTTGGGGAAAAAACCCAATGTGCTCCAAAGGAAAATACTGAAAAAACAGCTATTTCTCTCAATAGGTAGAAATAAGCAGATTATTTTTAAAAAGGCACTGTTCAAAGTACAACAGCAATAAAGTTGCAATCGCTTCAAAATCTGTGTATTTTCATATTTTATTAGTAATAAGCTGTCAAAGTAGTTATGAGTTTTTATTTTGTTTTTGAAGTTTTGTGATTCCCATCCAGATACAAGTACCAAACTTTTGTGTCCAATTATGAGCAAATATGTCAGTATCTATGTTAATAGCTAAGAGTTCCAAGGTTTGAGGAGAACCATGTGACTTGAGTTTTATCCTGGCTGTGATGTTAACTTATCACCAACATTGAACAAGTCACTGCTCCTGCCTGCTTGGGTTTTATAGTCTCCATTTGCAAAATGAATGATTGACTAATTAATTGCTAAGATTTCTTTCTATTCTACCATTTGATGGCGTGCATCTTTCTAACAACTTGATGAAAACAACCCTATCAAAGAGCCACACGTTTAACTACCATTCAATTGCAAAAAAAAAAAAAAAACTTGCACATCCAACTGAAGAAAATGAAATCAAAAGCACAGATATATGTTTACTATTGTCTATCAGATACTGCAACTTCGAATGTGACAGAGGACAGACTGGCAGGTACATGGGTGATGGAGAGGAGGAGCAAGTGGTGGGAACTTCGGGGAACCAAAGAGCAAGCACCCTGTCCACAGGAGGCAACTTCTCAGCTCCAGGCTACTGCTGCCATGCAGAAATGTGAGTCCACTCTCTCCATATCATCAAGAGAAGCCACAAATCCAGACTGACAGTTAAATGATTGAAACTCTGTGTGGGCAAAAGATGAATCACGGTTTCCTATTTAAGGTCTGTCCTTTTCCCACCTGTGGCTTCATGCATACTTCTGGGCTACGGACTCCAGAATCTAAATCTTTTGCTTGGCTCTCTCACTCCTAAACCTCAGGGCATATTTTTTAGTCACCTCCTAGGCACCATCACTTAGACACCATCACTATTTAGTGACAATGATGTATACATTGGTGGTCTCCTACAGCATTCAGGAATTCAGTTCTGGGCACAGAAAAAGCTGGCAGATGCTAGTGTAAACTAAAATGGGCTTATAGAAATAATAGGGAAGTTCACAACAGAAGATATTATAGTTAGTCTTTGCATACAATCACAGCACATAAATTAGAAATTGGGGGCAGCCACAGCTTTAGTGACGGGCATGGTGGCATGCACCTGTCATTGTTAAAACAGAAATTATCAAGAGAAAAGGGTATAACATACACATAAACATGCACACAAAAAATGATAACCATTTAGGATTGTGGCGATCATTTCATAATGTATATACATATCCAAACATAAAGTTTTAGACATTAAATATATATAATTTTATATTTCAATGATATCTCAATAAAATTTTTTTAAAAGGGGGGAAAAGAGACATGGGTATAGAGATTTAGTGCTAAAGAATGGAAGGAGAAATGAGTAATATATACCCTAGAGGAGATGGGTGGGGTATGTGTTGCAGAGGGTGGATTAGGTGACATGGTCACTACCTTTAAATATTTATTGTGACCTCTTATACTGTTAGAAGCATTGGACTTACTTTTTTTTTTTTTTTTAAACCAAAAATCAAAAGTTAAGGGCCAGGCTTAATGGCTTATGCCTGTAATCCCAGCACTTTGGCAGGCTCAAGTAGGAAGATCCTTTGAGACCAGCAGTTCAGGACTAGCCTGGGCAACATAGCGAGACTGCTGTCTCTACAGAAAATTTAAAAATAAGCTGGGCATGCCAACCTACATCTATAGTCCTAGCTACTCAGGAGGCTGAGGTGGGAAGATAGCTTGAACCCAGAAGTTTGAGGTTACAGTGAGTGAGCTATGATCAGGCCACTGTACTCCAGCCTGGGCGACAGAGTCAGACCCTATCTCTTAAAAAGAATTAATTAAAAAATAAATTTAACAAAAAAGTAAAAGTTAAAAGGAGGCAGATTTGGATTGATGTGAGGGTTAAACTCTGCTAGCGGTGCGTCTCATAATCAGGCTGCATGCACCATGCCTATTGTTAGCTTCCCCTACAGCACTCACCTGCTTTTTTAAATAAATGCACTCTCAAGTAAAGGGCTTTGTTTAATAACAGAAATCACATACCACTCCAGAGCAGGTATCCTTGTCCTCCTACTAATAACAAGGGAGCTAGTTTTCTCTATAGCATGTATTTTTTTTTTGTGCGCACTCACATTTGCAATTATTTTAATTCCATGCACTCACTCTGGGATTAAAATACAGTTTGAGTAATTGGGAATTGGCTGGTACATCTTCTCCATGTAAAAATTCAGTTAATCTGTGGTTTGGGTTTTCTCCTGCCCCAAATCACAGAGAGTAATATTACTAACTGAGGCTGGAAATTGGAATAGAAACATAATTGTGAAGAGTCCACTGATATAAACTAAAATCACAACCACCTGCTTTAAGACTCTTTAATTCCTTTAGGACGAGATTTAAATAACAAAGTATTCAAACAGAGGGGACACAAGGCTTTCATCTAGCAAGAAGAAAACAGATAAATTTCATGCTTTAACAACAATAACAAAAAATCAAGCAAACCAAAATCAAAAAGCAGTTAGATTTTCTCATTTAAATCAATACCATGACCTATGAAACTTACTTGAGTTGTTAACCTGAAAACTGTTTGCGTAATTGTCAAAACAGCCATACTTCTTGGAAGGACCCTTCAATTTTTGTTAAGTCTTTTCTTGGTATGAGATGAAATGCTGCTGAATTGCAGGGCCACCACTACCTCCTAAACTGAAATAAAACTAGATGCAAGAACGTGGGGGAAGAATTATACTGTTTCCTTTGATTTCCTCAGAGGTTTACTTTTGTTGTTGTTGTTGTTGAGGCAGGGCCAGACAGAGTGCAGAGGCCTGATCATAGCTCACTGTAACCTTGCACTCCTGGGCTCAGGCAATCCTCCCTCCCATCTTAGCCTCCTGCATGGCTAGGACTACAAGTATGTGCCACCACATCCAACTTTTTTTTTTTTTTTAAAGATGGGGTCTTGTTATGTTTCCCAGGCTGACCTAGATGGTCTTGAACTCCTGACATCAAGAGATCCTCCTGACTCGGCCTCCTAAAGTCCCGGGATTACAGGCGTGAGCACCCACCTCGGCCTAGATTTATATGTATTCTTGTATCTGAAGATAATCATTAATATTTTTATCACAAATTGAAGGAAACAGAAAGTGGATTAGGACAACTCAAGTATTCACTCCTCACTACTTCTCAAATCTTGATGCTTGAGTTAATGGGGATATGAGATATATATATATGTGTGTGTGTGTGTGTGTGTGTGTGTGTATCTTGATGCTCAAGTTACTTCTATTCATATGTCTTCTTCAGTTCTCTGCCCTGCCTTTTTATCCCAATTACTTTTGACCCTGATCAAGATGATTCATGATGTGGCCATGTTTGGGTTAAAATCCAGACAGTAGACAATATACATATAAGGAAAAGATGACAGATGAATTTCACTGTTATTTATATATACATGCATCAAAATGACTAATGCTAATTGTCAAGTAAAGAATAAGCTGTCTTGGCATGGTGGCTCATGTCTGTAATCCCAGCTCTTTGGGAGGCCAAGGTGGGGGGGTTGCTTGAGGCCAAGAGTTCAAGACTAGCCTGAGCAACACAGGGAGAACTGGTCTCTAAAAAAAATTTTTTAAATTAGCCAGGTGTGGCAGCGTGTGCCTGTAGTCCCAGCTACTTGGGAAGCTGAGGTAGAAGGATCCCTTGAGCCCAGGAGTTTGAGGCTGCAGTGAGCTAAGATCATACCACTGTACTCCAGCCTGGGAGACAGAGTGAGACCCTATCTCTTAAAAAAAAAAAAAAAAAAAGAAAAGAAAAAAAGAAAAAGCTAATCACTAAACAAATGTAGTTTTCTTTTCAAAGGAATGTATAGCTAATCTTTCTGTTCCACAAGTTCAGACAAGTGCAAACTGTCATACTGATCCATGAATAAGGCACTGGCCTGGCTAATTATACTTTTAAGTATCTTTTCTTCTTTTTCTCTCCCAATTCTTCCTGTCTGAGCACTCCTGATTCTTCTCATTTTAATCTGCACAAAAGACATGTTCACACAGATAACAAAGTCATACGGGTAATGGATTTTTGTCAAATTGTTTTACTTATGACCATTGGAAAGAAAAACAATGTTGAAAATTATATAAGTAATTTTTAAACTAATTTAGGAGAAATAGTATTCATAGTGAAGAGAAGAACTATTTTATTCCTAAAACAAAATTAGCTGATTACTATTGTTTGGCTAAATCTAGGTGTAATTTTGTCCAACTTGTTCAGGGTCCATGCTTAGTCTCATAATTTATACTGAGATGTCTACTGCTGAGCATTAGACCTTTAAATATATAGGGAGAGCACCAGATTCCACTGTAGGTCATACTATGAAAGAAACAGGCAAAACTTGTCCTAGGGGTCCACCTCTACCACAAACATATTTTAAACCCATTTATTTATATCACTTTATACCATTTCTCTCTCTTTTTTTTTTTTTTGTTCCCAGCAGCTGGGCTATGGAATCCATTGTTTCCATATTCCCCTATTTGTCCAGGATGCTCAGCTGCAATGCCTCTGTTGGGCCGGCCCATTCTGCTCCCTACCTGCCTTCCCTCCCCGTTGTCCTCAAAGGGATTCATTCAACTTCCTCTTCCCTTGCTAAATGATTGACTTTCAAATCCCTAATTCTCATGTAGTGCTAATGGATGTTAATGGCATCCCCCTGTATTTAGATTTTAAATGGAGACTCCTATATGTACACTGGAAACCAAAGGAATAAATATTTAATAGTGTGAATTGCAGGAAAAGTGGGGAAAGATAATATTAGAGCCAGGGTTCTCTTCCACTAGTGCTCATCAAATTAAAGCCCTCCTTTAATTTGGAGGATCTTGTATATGACATGTAAACACAGGTTATTTCAAAGTCTGAATAGGCTGATGGTTCTCAAATTTGGGTGTTTAAGAATCATCTGGGGGAATTTCTTTAAAAGGCAGGTTTAGGAATCTATTCCCAGAGATCCTGTTTTAGTAGGTTTAAGGTACAGTCCAGGGATCTGTGTTTTAAACAAGTAACACAAGTGATTCTAAGTGGTCTTGAAAAAAACATTTTAAGGAATACTTGCCACCTGGAAAGGCTACTGGAACATTTCTAGCCAAGGATCAGAATGCAAGACCTGGATCGGCCACTTATCTCTCTCTATTCACCTTTCCTCAAATGTCAAAAGGGTTACAGAGAATCATTACCTTGCTGGGTTCCTATAAGGAATGAACAAATTAATATTATACCATTGTTCATCATCATCATCTTTATCAATATTAATGGAAAAACATTTGACATGCGTTCACATGTGTCAGCATTGTTCTAAGTGTTTACATACATTAACTCATTTAATCTTCAAAATGTGGATGTGTGTTCACAGAGACCAACTGATTTATGTTCAAGAATAAGCAAGTCATCATATTCCCATCATTAAAAATTTATATCAGGAAGATCACATCATCAACGAGACTCTCAGTAAAAGCTGCTGCCCGAGACAGCCCATCTGCACGCGTGCATATGTGTGTCCACATGAGAGACGTGCATTTGTACGGGGTCTATCAATCTTGCCTTGACTGTTTTTTCAAGTTATCAGCCTTATCTTTGCTTTTACTCCACTCCATCTCTTCTTGTCATTTTCCTTTCCCTTTCTCCTTGAAAATAAACTATACCCAAGTCTGCAAAGCATCGTCTTTCTATTCCATTTCTTGTTGTAAAGAGTTTGTGACACTCTGGGAGATGGACATGCTATAAAAATAATGGTAGTGGATTGTTTTGACTTATAGAGAATTGGAGGAGAGAAAATGTCTCCACACAGGAAAGTGACAAGACAGACCTCAATCATTCTGAATGATAGGATCAGTGATTGCTATGGTCTGTCTCAGTCTCTCCTTGGGTTTCAGAGGGCCAAGTGCACATTTGGATGCTGGCAGCAGAAGGAAAACAACCCTGTGAAGCATAAGAACAAAATTTGTTGCTGCTAATGGCCTATCTTCGGAAAGGTTGGGTACTTTTGCTGAACAAAGTGAAGGCTAACAATGGCTAAAAGGCTAGGCCCTTGGAAAGGAACTCATGATATAACAGGATATACAGTGCAATCTTTAGTAATTAGGAATTTGATCTCCTTACTTTCCAGTCTAGATATTCCATTACCCAATTCCAGGTATTCAAAAGGAGCTACCATGAATTTTCTATGA
Organism: Mirza zaza; assembly: GCA_008750895.1. Taxonomy (NCBI): domain Eukaryota; kingdom Metazoa; phylum Chordata; class Mammalia; order Primates; family Cheirogaleidae; genus Mirza; species Mirza zaza. Next base: position 29,703 of record VSMD01094973.1, on the reverse strand, counting down.
ACACTTCATGTATTTTGCCTCAGTGTTTTTACTCGCCCAAAATTGCCTTTGCTTTCTTCTAGCCTAATGCATGTCCAAATTCTAACTACTCATTAGAGATCTGTGAGCTAAACACACATAAATTGGCTAGAAAGAATCCATACGTTTGTTAAGCTGAATTACAATGTGCTAGACTTGAGAATTTTGCAGGTGAGAAACAATCATTTTTATCATATGATTAAAGGGGTCTCTGACTCCTCCCCAAAAAACGTTATGAACAACTGCAACCTAAGGCCTCCATCATGAGCCACCTTTTCCATATAGATGTCCTTGATCTCTCTAGCTCACACATCAAAGTCTTCAAGGTCAACAGGTAGAATCGACTTGAAACAAAATCAACACCTTTATTCACCTGATTCCTCCAAGATACTATAAATATTTCACGGTCAAGGAATGAATCTTATTTATTCTAGAATTCTTAGTATTGGTAGACAGTAAGGACTCGTGTTCCTTAATTTGCACTTCATTTTCCTACAACACTTATCAATGGCTTTGCACCTAGTAGAGGATTTATAAACATTTGTGAATGGATGAACATCCATATTTAAAGAACAAACACAGAAATATTAAGTGAACATCTACAAATATCCTATTCTAAAATAACACAGAAAATAGGGGAATTTAATTGTTGTCTAGGTATCTAGAAAAAATATTCGCCTTATTCTTTTCCAAAATATAAGGCATTTTTCAATTACGATACACATTTTTCACTAGTCTAGTAATTCAACTGTATTTTAGGATGAGGTAAGACTTGTGGCAACAAAGAATGAAAATGGCAAATCCATTTAAGGCAGTTTATAAAATCACATGTCATAGAAATTGAGTGATTACTGGAAAAAAGTTTTTACACACACTATATATATATGTATATATATATATACACACACACATATATATTTATACATATACATGGTGGTGTACGTAGATGTGTTTATTTACACACCCCCATACAAATAAATACAATATATACACACATATGTATATACACACATAACTAAGTTCATCAAGTGTGGAAGAAGGCACAATCTATGTATTTAGATACTTAAGGTGGGGCCCTATGGAAAGAAAGATAAATAATTCAGGAACTAAGGAAGGTGACTAGCATCCACTTGTGTCTAGATCCCTAGCCATATAAGTTCTGGGGTCTCTCTATCCTCCTCCCCACCTTCTCAGTCATCTTCTGATCCTGCTGCCACAGCAGGCATTTGTGCAGCCAATATGCCCAGGCACAGTTGGGGAGATCACACATCCCCTAAGGGGGCATGGCTGGGAGATGACAAGAAACACTGACAGACTCTATGTAATTTACTCAATAATCTCTGCTCTGAACTTCCAGGCCATACCTCATGTACTGTACCATGCTTTTGGCATTGTAGAGCATCCCGCCCTATGGTATTACTAGAACCATTACCTGACATTGTTATTCAATTATATATTTAATATTTATGTCTTGCCTCCTTAGCCAGATGACAAATCCTTGAGTGATGGGCCACATATTTTTTTCCTGTTATCCTGAATACTTGTTACAAGGTTCTACCTACATTAGAATCTAAATAATCTTGATAACTCGAGCTTCGTTTTCTGAAACTGTTACCTGTGCCTTTAATATTTTAGCTGTAAGACATCATATTGTGATTCCTTTTGGAGATATAAAAGTTCAAATCTGTTTTCTTTGTTATAAAAAAATATATCCAATGTAGAAAGTCTGGAAAACAGAAAATATCCAGAAAAAAAATGGAAAGCCCTTATAAAACTAGCACCCCAAAAAAGCTAATGTTAACAAATTCATGCAGTACTGTTATTTCCTTTTTTCTTCCATTTATAAAACTGATGTCTAACTTTTCATTACATTTATGTACTCTGTATTCAAAGCACCTACCTATGTCATTAAATAGTCTTCAAAAACATGATTTAATGAATGTGTAGTGTTTCATCCTAAAGAAATTCCATAATTCATTTAACTATTGACCTACAATCAGTTGTTTAGGTTGTTAATAATGCTTGTTAAATATGCTGTGATAAGCAATTTTGAACATAAAGAACTGCACACATCTCTGATCATTAAATAGATTTCCAGAAGAGGAAATATTGAATCTTCTGATGTGTTTTGCCAAAAATTTCTGCCCATCTGCAGTCCTTCCCACCGTGTAGAGAACGCCTGTCTCACTGTAACCTCGCCAGCATTGAGCACCATCGGGTTTTCCAATCTTTGACAACTCGATAACATCATATTCATCTGTGCATCTGGCTTTTGTTCATCTTGTCACCTCTTCCTAGCATGCCTTTTCCCTAGTTCTCTGGTTGTCCAAAACTACCTTCAAGACAGATTTCAAATAATCTACTGATTTCTGAAGACTTGCCCAGCTTGGGTGATTTGCTTTCTATGTGTTCTCATAGAGATGTGTTCACATCTCCATTACAGCATGTAGCATCATCTAGCTTATATTATATAGTTGTACGAGTTTCTCCTCTACTGCGTTATACATTGCTAAAGGCAGGAATTAAGTTTTACCCGTCCATCCCTTGCTCCTGGAACCTAATAATACAGTGCCAGCAAACATAATGGGCATTTAATATTTTAAAGAGTCAAATGGTATCGTGTTTCCCCGAAAATAAGACAGGATCTTTTATTTTTCCTCAAGAAGACACCCTAGGGCTTATTTTCAGGGGATGTGTTATTTTTTTTAAGTACAATACAACAATCTACATTGATTCAAATAGAGTGAGGTCATCTTCTTCTGGAACATCATAACTCTCCAAACCCTGAATTCCATCCTGAATTTCTTGTGATTCTATTTCCTTTAGAACCATTGGCCCCAATCTCTCATGTGTAGCCATAGAGCTCTCATGAGGCAGATGAGAAGGGCTGCTCGTCTTCTTGACCGCTCCGCGACGACATGCATGGGCTGTGCAGATACGCTGCGTAGCCATGCCCGTCACTAGGGCTTATTTTCAGGGTGGGGCTTCTATTGCACAAATGCTTAGAAATCCTGCTAGGGCTTATTTTATGGGTAGGTCTTATTTTCGGGGAAACACGGTAGTTTCTAAAAAACATCTAATCATTCACTCATTCATTCTTTCAAAAATGTATTTCGTGTCTACTCTGTGTCACATAGTAGTTAAGCAAATGACAAATAAATGATAAGCAAAATTAGAAATTATGTCTGCCCTCAGGGACCCTTTATTCATCAGGTAAGGCAGATAAGCAAATCAAGTTGAATTTCTACCAAGAATGAGAGATGCCAAGGAAAGGTATGGAAGGCTTCTCTGAGTTAGTGACGCTGGAGACCAGATCTGAGAGTGTTTCAGAAAAAAGGACAGGGAGAAGGAACCAAGAGCTGATGTGTCCCTTTCCTAATCTGGCTACTGGATCTCTTCTCTCCTCCAACCAAGTGACCTGCTCAGGGTGACCTCAGTATAATCCCACACATACAAAAATTAGCAAATGCATTCTAACAGGTATCCAAGGACTCTTAAAGAATCGTTTACTCTGGCTAATCTTTTGAGGATTGAATTTCATCCATAATCATCACACTTCCTTGCTCTCACCGATGCCACACAATGCACTGAATGATCACAGTGCATTTGTTCGCTGTCCTTTATAAAGTAAGAAAAAAATGCTTCCTACTTCTTTGTCTAGCGGATGGGCTGAGTCTCTGTCCTATTCAGTATGGGCTGTCACATACCAGACACAATCAATATGCTCTAACCTCCCCCCCACCCCCAGTCAGGGGATTCAAGGTATTCCAATAATTAAGCAACAATGTGTGTGCAGAAAACGCAATATCCCCAACGATTAGTGTTAAATTTAATTAATTACCTCTAAAATAAAATGACACATAAACTTTGTAATTAAGAATAATTCTTAATTAAGAAACATTTGACAGATAGGCAGGGAAGAGAAACGGGATGGAAAATGGCTGATTAAGATGGGGAATTAAGCACCTCATTGAAGATATTAGCAAGCCCTGTTTTGTGTTTATTTCATTTTCAGGGCATTCGATGAACTGAAATTCGAAACAGATATAGAGGGCATTTCAATAAAACACATGTGCACTTTCTTGATGTAATGTAAAAAATGTACCTTTGCAGCTAAAACGACAGCTGCACTTCTACCCCCTTGATCACCCAACTAAGGCAAGGCAACTAGTTGGTTGGGGAGTTAACACATCTGTTGACTTTCTAAGGCATGAGAAAAGCCATATAGTCCAAAAGCCTTAATGGGGGCCCGCTTCACAAGACATAGAGTTCTTCTCCTAGTATTGGCACCTGATGACGTTCCTTAACTATGTCCTGGGCCTGACATTTGGAGGGGCTGAGCTGTAGTCTGAGCTATTCCATTTCGTGCTGATAAATCAATCGTGCAAAGATGGCCTGAGGGATCTGGGAATACAGAAGATACAGCGTGGGAAATAAAACAGAAAGGCAATCTGCAAACACAGTCTCTCTCTGCTAGGGAAGTTTCTGGAGGTTCCCCCCACTTACTTCAAGCAACTCCTCTTCCCCGCTCCCCCCACTATAAGCACCACTTCCACCACCATGAAGTAGAGCCCAAACACAGACTAACAAAAAAGATAGAAGGGAAAGAAAGCAACATTAAGTAATTTGGGTTTGGTTTTTATTAAGCAGCTATCTAGTAAGATGAAGTTGAACATGTGTAAAATTTCTGCTGAAAGAGAAGTTATAATCAGTATTTGTAAGGATAAGTGCAAACACGACCAAGGATAAAAAAGCAAAAATATATTTTTTTTCACCAGGGTCAAATAAGAATTTCTTCACAGAATCATGGAATGCTAGACTTTGAGGTACTCAAAAATCTATACAAAGTACTTTAATAATTAAAAGTAATCACTTCTTTTCCCAAAATAATATTTTTAAAAAATCATGATAGTTAAGAGTAACATTAAGTATAGTGAGATAATCATCACTATACGGTGGAATGAGGTACTAAGAAATAAATGTCTCCCTATTTTTTCTACTTTAAATCATTAATAGAAAAACCACAATCTTTTAGAAAACACCTCTGGTAAGCTTTGTTGGGGGAAAAACACATTTGTCTGCATTTCTGAGGTTATTATACACTAAAGAGATTTGGTGACAGCTAATATTCAAGTTCTCTGCTAAGAGACTGATTAAATGCTTTATATTTCCATAATGTAAAATACACATTCCTGTGTTTATTGCAAATTCTACTGTTTCTCATTTTTTGATTTGCACATAATAAGATGCATCGTAAAAACCTGCCATTTTTTTTTCTAACATTCACTCCTTTTTGTTCCAAGTTTAAGAATCAGCTATTTTAAAAGTTCACTTTGACTTCTCATTGACTAGAGTGCCTGCCTGCAGCCACCACCATCTGCTGGGAATTTGAAGTCAACTGTTTAAAATGCTTAAAACAAAAACTCACAATGAACTACGCTGTTCAATAATGTTCGACCTATCTTCATGAAGACTTATTACTTATTACTTTCCGGATATCCTAAAGCTCTTGTTAAGATAAACAAGTTCTAAGTCTCATATACATATATGTATGTATATATGCATGTATATGTATATATAGAGAGAACAAAACAATTTCTGCTCAACCATAAAGGTATTTAAACCTCTCAATAGTATCCGGTATGTTAATCCCTGAACAGTTATCACCTGTTATCGGATTTAAGTTACTTGACATGCAGGGTATTCCTCAGATAGACAGTTAAAAACCCAGAATGCCCAGACTCTGAAGAGCTCGTCTACGGGCTGAAAAATCTGTTTAGATGCCTCCAGTTCACAAAAATATCTTTTTAATTAAGGACAAGCACCAAATTCTATTGAAGAATGTTGTCCAGTTAGGATCTTCTTTGTGTAATCAGCTCTCTAGTCATTTTCCTTCCACATTTTTTTTTAATGTGTCTTTCTAAATGTGTATAAAGTTTCCAAAGAGGATCAAGATGGTGTAAAGACCATCGGGAAGGTTTCCTCTCTAAAACACTTCATTCCAAATACTGGAAATTTTGAAAATCACATTAAAAATTCCCATGTAGTTTCCTTCCTCTAGAAGTCCCATTTTCTGCCTGCCCATGCATTCTGCAAGGCCCAGCTCCAGTGAAGTATCCAGTGGATACTCCATGGAGTATCCACCATATTCTCAAACTGTATGCACAGAATATGTCCATAAATGCTCAGTCTCAATGGGTTACACCTTCAGTTCTACTCATTGGCTGTTTGGTGCTCAGGATCCAAATATAAGTAAAATACTATAATCATGTTGGAGGGAGGGATAAAAGTGGAATAATACTATAAATAATAATTTATTCAGGCAATAATAGTCCAGTATATTATTTCACATTATTTGAAAAGGTAAAAGATTTATACGATCTAAAGAGAAATCTGAGTATCAGCGCATTATTCTACAATGGAATTCTAATCAGAGTGAATAGACAACCTACAGAATGGGAGAAAATATTTGCATTCTACACATCTGATAAAGGCTGATAACAAGAATCTATATAGAACATAAGAAAATTAACAAGAAAAAACATCAAACAACCCCATCAATAAATGGGCAAAGAACATGAACAGAAACATTTCAAAAGAATACAGAATAATGGTCAACAAAGTACAGTAAAAAAGTACTCAACATCTCTAATCATTAGGGAAATGCAAATCAAAACCACAATGAGATATCACCTAACTCCAGTGAGAATGCCCTTCATCAAAAAGTCCCACAACAACAAATGCTGGTGTGGATGTGGAGAGATTAGAACACTCTCACACTACTGGTGGCTCTGCAAATTAATACAACCCCTGTGGAAAGTAATTTGAAGATACTCAAAGAGCTAAAAATAGAAATACCATTTTATCCAGCAATCCTACTACTAGGCATCTGCCTAAAGGAAAAAAAGGTGTTCTGTAATAAAGACATTTGCACTCAAATGTTTATAAGCAGCACAATTCACAATTGCAGATGTGGAAACAACCCAGGTGCCCATCAATACATGAATAGATTAATAAAATGTGGTATATGTATACCATAGAATACTACTCAACTACAAAAAACAATGATGAAATAGCACCTCTTATATTATCCTGGATAGAGCTTGAGCCCATCCTTCAAAGTGAGGTGTCCCAAGAATGGAAAAGCAAGTGCAACATATACTCACCATCAAATTGGTACTAACTGATCAACACTAAGGTGCTCATGTGGCAGTAATATTCAATGGGTGCAGGGCAGGTGGGGGTGGGTGAGTTAAACTCACAACTAATGGAAGGAGAGCACGCTGTATGGGGGAAGGGCATGCTTGCCAGGCTTAGGCAGGCAAAGGTATTATATGTAACCAAAATGTTTGTACTCCCATAATATTCTGAAATTAAAAAAAAGAAAGAAAGAAAATGGAACTCTAAAGTTAAACTTCTTGAGTTAAATTGTGGGCATTTTATCTGAGTTAAATTCTCTAGGACTCAGTTTTTTTATTGGCAAAAAAAAAAAAAAGAAAGGATAATAACTCTAGAACCTAAAACTTAGGGTTGATAGGAGGAACAAACGAGATAATGGATGTAATATGCTTAGCCGAATGCCTGGTACATGGAAAGTATTTGAGAAATGTTAACAAGTAGGAAGAGCAGCGTGCATTAAGATTTATTAATAGTTAGTAGTACTGTTCTCAAGATTCAGGTCCTCTTGTAGATGCTTTCATATCTTGTTATTCTAAGTCATAGCTCAGAACGGCTATTTTACCCATTCATTCAATGGGTAAGTAAATTAGCAATATTTACTAAGCATATACTATATGCCGGACATTGTTCTAGGATCTGGACACACAGTGGCCCATAAGTCTTTTCCTGGAACTCCATGGAGCTTCCCCTCTTGGGAAAGTGGGAAGAACGGACAATAATGGAAGCATAAATAAACAAGGTAATTATAGATAGTGGTGAATACTATGATGAAAAAAAAAAAAAAAAGAGAAACTGGGTATGTATTAACCTGTGGTGAGAGTGGGGCTATTTTAGGAATTCAGGGAAGACCTTGCTGAGAAAGTGACATTTAGGTGAGAACTGATCGATGAGACGGAGTCTGGCATGCCAAAGTCCAGGGAAAAGAATTCCAGGAAGAGAAAAGGGAAAGAACAAAAGTCCTAAAGCCTGAAAAGGCTTAGCATGTTCTGGGAATGTGGCTGGAGCAGTGAGTTAGAGAGAAGATGGGAGGTGACAAAGGTGAGGAGAGGTGGACAGGACCAGATCAGGTAGGAAGGAAACCCTTTTTACAAATATGGGGTGAGGTGGTCTTCTCCACTCAGCGGATTGTTCTTTTTCTGTGCAGAAGCTTGTTAGTTTGATATAATCCCGTCTGTCTATTTTTGCTTTTGCTGCCTATTCCTTTGAGGTCTTATCCATACAATCTTTGCCCAGACCAACGTTAAGTAAAATTCACCAGGCATAGGAAGACAAATACGACATGCTCTCACTCACATGTGGAAGCTAATAAAGTGGATCTCATAGAAGTAGAGAGTAGAACAGCGTTTGCTAGAGGTAGAGAAGTGTAGGCAGGTGAGAGAGGGTTGGTTAATGGATACAAAATTACAGCTGGATGGGAGGAATAAGTTCTGGTGTTCTATAGCACTGTGGGGTTATTATAATTGTTAATTATTTATTGTATATTTTTCAAATTGTATTGTATATTTTCCAAATAGCTAGAAGAGAGGATTTTGAATACACCCAACACAAATGATAAATGTTTGAGCTGAAGGATATGCTAATCACCCTGATTAGATCATCATACACAGTAGGCATGAACTGAAATACCACACTGTATACAATAAATATGTACAATTGTTATGTGTCAATTAAAAATAATAAAAATAACATTAAATATGTGGTGATGAATTTGGATTTATGAAATCAGTTTCTGTTTAAAAAAGGCCATTTTTCTATTATGAGGCTTATGGATTATATGGGGTGAGTACTTCAATTATCTGTTGCTATATAATAGGCTACTTCAAAACTGAGTGGCTAAAACTATAACAACTTATTATTTCTCATAGTTCTTTCATCTGGGCTGTCTTATGTGGCTACAATCAGCTGGAGTGTCAGCTGGGCTATAAGGTCTGAGACGACCCTACTCAAAACTCTGGCAGTAGGAGTTGGCAGTCCACTGGGTCTGCCTCAGTTCTCTTCCACACGGGCTGCCATCCTTCGGTGGGTTAAACTGGCTTCCCACTATGGTAGTCTCAAAACGACATTTCAAGAAGACAAAAGTGGAAGCTGCAAGGCCTCTTAAAGCCAGGCTTCAAGTAGGGTCACTTCTGCTGCTTTCTACAGGTCAAGCCAGGTTACAAGTCTAGCCAAGACCAAAGGGATAGGGAAATATGGTACACCTACTGATGGGGAAGTAGGGAGGGAGACAGTAAAGTAACATTGCAAACGAATATGCACACCTGTATGGGAGGAATTCATGGTTATATTTTGCAATCAATGTCAGCAAGAATGGTCTCATTGGTTCAGGTAAGGGTGACTTAGATCTGGGTGTGATGTGACAACAAAAAATGGAATGTACACAACTACCTTAGAGGCCTCTATTTTATACCTATTTTACTATTTCTGCAGTAAAGCTTGTGGAGAGTAAATGACTTCCCAATGTTACCCAGTTATTAAGGCCAGACATTTAAGCCTAGGTTGTCTGACCACAGATTGGGCATTTTTAATAAAAAAAATTCTACCACTTCCCACTATATTATATTTATAGGAGAGAAAAACAAACAGATCCTCACAAGAATACTACACTTGCCATTAAAGAAGTATAAAAATACTTTGGAAACCTGTAAATATGTATTCTCATGTATGTCTTCTCATACAATGAGAATATTCTTTGTATATGTATTACTTTTGAATGTCTATTATCGCAGCTGTCAGACTGCATTGCAGTTACCTATTTATGTGATTTCCTATCCCACTAGACTGAGCTCCTATAGGGCAAGGACAAGATCTTAATCCTCATGGCCTAAATCCATGGCTGGCTGGTTCATAGTAGACTTCTTATAACTATTACTGAATTAGTTAATGAATTTAAATGTTAAAAAGCTAATCAAGGGTGCTTTCTGCCTTGAGCAATGGAAAGTTGCGTATTTTAAAAAGTTTATTCCTTGTGATACAATTGCCTGAAGAAATTTCTTTAGAAGAAAAAGCTAACATAGATAAAATAAATCAGTGATGTCTTACTTTGGAAAAATCAATAATGATCATAAAAGAGCCCCCTGTGTTGCACTACGATCTGGAAAGGAAAATGTTTATTCCCTGAAACAGGTTTTTTAATTTTTTTTTAGTGTTCATTTTCCTAATACCAGTCCCCAAATCAGATCTTACTTATAATGACCTATTTGTAGAATCATAAACAATGGCTATGAACACTTAAGCTATTCTACAAAAATAAGACTCTACAAGTAAATGAAAACCCTAAGGACATGAAACCAGTTATTCTAATACCCCAAATAACCAGTAAACAGACTTAAGAAATCTAAAGAGAAAGAGTATTAATTGACCTGATAACAAGGTGATTCATTGCTATTTCTTTTCTAGGAAGATCCGTGAAATCATCATGTGAATTTGTTCTGTTGTATCAGCTACAGCGTGTTGCCTACACAGGTGAGCACACCTGCTGTACGGACACTATAAGGGGTCTGAACTTTCTGAGGACCAGTTACCTTTGCCATTCATAATTACAAGCTGGTTTTAAGCTTCAAAGTGTATCTATTTAAATGGATACTATCCTTTACCAGGGAGATAAAATCTTTGAAGAATCAAGGTGATGCCACAATTGACCTTCATAGAAAGGATGATGGAGGCATCCACTATACGGACGCCTCATGACATTTTGTTAAGCACAGGTCAGTGTTGACATTTTAGGATGTGGATAGACACATCTTCCGTATCCCATCTTTTTTCTCATATGCCAAGTATCCAGCTAGAGAAAAATGTTAGAAATTATTCCATTTGCCCCACTGGGATTGACTGAGAGGGTAGCTTAAGTTTTTCCCATCATATCCACCCTCACGTTCTCTGAGAGCCAAGAGTGGTCATTTAATCAGGTTGAGGCTCAAATCCTAGGGATTTCTCCTATCAGAAACAAGAACTAAGACTTTTAATTTTTTTTTCTTTCACTCAGTTTCTACACAGTGACCAGGAAATAAAAATTACCAATGCACATGAAAGAGGCTCAAGCTTGCTAAGGAGATGCCAACCTTGATTTCTCAATGTCAATCTCCGGAGATATTGATTCTGAGTTCCTATTTGTAGCTTTATTGCTATATGTGATCACGTTGAAAATTCAAAAAAGGTTGCCTATAATTGTATTCCCTATTCTGATTTATTCTGAGTTTGAAAATGAATTTAAATGTTTAAAATGCACCAACAGAAAAGATACTCTTTTCTCTAAACTACTAAAGCTCATGAAAACATTTTGAAAAGATCAACTAAGATAGCTTCAAAGACCCAAGTGCCACGCTAACAGAAAAGTAGAACTTCTACACAGCTCAGTTAAGAACAGGTAACTCACAAGAATGATGCAAGACCATCTGAATTAACACTGACAACACTAACAAATCAGATTCTTCTTTTGAAATATAAAGGTCTTCGAGAAGGGTGTCCTACCTCATCAGCCCCTTGAGGAACTACAGATAAACACAAAATAATTGTATCTCTAGGGATGAAATACAACTAGGTGTCCCAGAGAGAGCCCTTGTTTTGATGTTAGAGTGAAGAATGTGTGTTATTGGTATTTCAAAGGAAAACCTTCCCAGAGGCAGGTTGCAATAAAAAGTGACATACAGATTAAAAAGAAAATTAAATATTAATGAAGCCAAACCCACTTACAAATCAAATGCTGAGGAAAGGAGACATCTTTCTCCCAGAGAAAGTTGGTTTCATTCATCACATTCTATTACTTTAAAACAACAAAACTGTTTGTGTTATTGCATACTAAGTATTACGTTTTGAATAATATGAATCTGACCTTTGCAAAGCAAGCTGGTTACTAAATAATGTATTACTGTGGTATTTCTCCTGCTCCAAGAAAACATGGAGAGTATCTTGGATGAGAATTTAAATGTAAAATGACAAATGTTTTCCTCTGATAAGATTCGGCTGGGTTTACTTGGATCCCAGACATTACTGAGTGTGTGGATAGTGACTACCTAACCCTGGATAATAGGAGGCTACATGTTGTAATATAGCCAGTTGTAATATCTTCCAAAATAATTTTGATATTAACTATTTTTTTTTTTTTTGAGACAGAGTCTCACTCTGTTGCCCGGGCTAGAGTGCCGTGGTGTCAGCCTAGCTCACAGCAACCTCCAACTCCTGGGCTCAAGTGATCCTTCTGCATCAGCCTCCTAAGTAGCTGGAACTACAGGCAGGCGCTACCATGCCCGGCTAATTTTTTCTATATATTTTTAGTTGGCCAATTAATTTCTTTCTTGTTTTTAGTAGAGACGGGGTCTCGCTCTTGCTCAGGCTGGTCTCGAACTCCTGAGCTCAAACGATCTGCCCGCCTCAGCCTCTCAGAGTGCTAGGATTACAGGCACGAGCCATCGCGCCCGGCCTGATATTAACTTTGATATTAAAAGTATTTTACTATAAATAAAACTTCCCCAACTTACTTATCATAAAACTCAATGCTAATTTTCAGAAAACCTAGACTTATTTAAGAAGAAAAAGACACAGGTGGTGATTGAAATCCCTCAAGAATGTGACCAATTACAATTAAAATGAAAGTGTTCTCTACACAGAAATTTAAATATAATTCTAGACCAAAAACCCCACATGGTTGGTATAGAAATCATAGAATTGTGCCTCCAGAAGGTTGCTTAGAAGACATTTGTGTTTCTTTTATCCAAGACTTTTCTGGTCTCTCCTTCCTTTTTTTTTAAAAAAAAAAAAACCAACTTTTTAAATGATAGCTTTATTGAGACATAATTCATATACCATACAATTTGCCCATTTAAAGTCTCAAATTCAATGGTTTTTAGTACACTGACATAGTTGCGTGCCATCACCACAATCAATTTTAGAATATTTTAATTATTCCTCCAAAAAATCCTGGGTCCATTAGTAGTCACTCTCTTTTCCTTTCACTATCTAACCAGTCCTCATCTTCCTCCTCTCAATGTCCTAGAGAATCTACTTTCCATCTCAACAGATTTGCCTGTGCCGAACATTTCATATAAATGGTTTTTAGTGACAAGATTCTTTAATTTAGCATAATTTGTTTTCAAGGTTCATCTGTTATAGCATGCATCAGTAGTTCATTCCATTTTATTGATGAATAACATTATTTTGTGTATATATATACTACACATCATGCATTCATTAGCTGATGGACATTCCTAACTTCCTTTTCAAAATTCTTTCTTCCCCTGGTTCTCTTATCATTTTAGGATGTTAAGGACAAAAATATTTATCAAGTCATTGAAAAATTCTTCTTCTTCTAGCCCTTTTAAATTCTGGCTTGTGGGTTTGTTATGAGCCTTCTGCATGCCTTCATTTGCTTTCTCTTTGAGATTACATTCATTCTACACACTTTAAGGAAACCTGCATGTTGACAAGTCTCAAATTTCAGCCTCGAAAGACCTCGTCCTGCACTTCAGACGCCAAAAGATTCCTCCCACTTATTATCTTCCCCTCCAAATCTTCTTTTGTTTTTAATAAATCAGACCAACATCTCACCAGCCAGACATATCAAGGAGGTAGTCTTGACTCTCCTTCTTTCTTCCTCACTTTTTACCTTCAGTTAGTCCCCAAGTCATATATATGTTACCTACTGGTATTTCATGAATCCATTCCTATTCTGTGCCACTTCTTAGCTCATTATTTATACCTATTCTACACCACTAAACTTTTAACTCATTCTTTGGATTCTAGTTCAACACTTTTTCGATACTTTAATAACTCACCCTCTTGAAAATTAAAACGCAAGCTCTTTAGCACAGTACAAAAAGCCCACATTGGCCGGGCACACTTGATCATGCCTATAATACTAGTTCTCTGGGAGGCTGAGGCCGGAGGACTGCTTGAGGCCAGGAGTTTGAGACCAGCCTGAGCACGAGCGAGAACCTGTCTCTACAAAAAATAGACAAATGATCTGGGTGTGGTGACACTTGCCTGTAGTCCCAGCTATTGGGGAGGCTGAGGCAGGACGATTGCTTGAGCCAAGGAGTTCGAGGTTGCAGTGAGCTATGATGAGGCCACTGCACTCTAGCCTGGGTGACAGGGTGAGACCCTGTCTCAAAAAAAAAAAAAAAAAGAAAAAAGAAAAAAGAAAAAAAACCCACACATGTTCTTGCCTCTTTATTATACTAACTTATTTCCTACCACCCTTCCCCAGGTGGCCCTTGCTCTAGCCATATGAGACTTTTTGTGGGTTGCCAATAGTGCAATGAGTGCCTTCCCTTTATGTCACTGGATAGTTTATTCCCTCTGCCTGGAATGTCCTCACACCTTGTGTTGCCTAAGTTCATATTATCCATTGAGGGAGAGACTAGTGAGCTGCTTACCCAACACTTTTCCCTTCCTGGCTAGAGCCAGAGCTGGACCACATTTCTCAGACTCTCTTGCTAACTAAGTTAGGTGTGGCCAACCATATGGATGAACTCCAGCCATCAGACCATGGGTGAAAGTGAGGCATCTCCTCAGGCCTGGGTCATAAAAGCCCATAGCCCAATGTTCCTCTCTCTTTTCTCTTATCCTGTCTAGCGGCTGGATGCTGATGTCCAGGGACATCTTGGAAGCCTACGTTCTTGAATGACTGTGTGGACCACAGTTGTTTATGCTGCTCTCCTCCATTGGATGTTACATGAGTGAGAACTAAATTTCTAGTATGTTAAGCCTCAGAATTTAGGAGTAATGTAATTCAGTGGTCAGCACTACTCTTCACCAACCAGGTGATCAGAAAAGTCTTAGTTTCTAGCCCTGTATCCCCTCCTTCTTTGCAGACCATATTATAACTCTGATTTATAAGCTTATCTCCCTCTGTAGCTTGTGAGCTCCATGAAGTCAGAGACCAGATCTCTGGTCTCTATAACCCAGCATCAACTATAATATCAGTACTTGATAAGTGTTTTTTGAATGAATTAAATTTTCACTCACACATCTTTGCCTATGTCTGTGCTGCAGAAATGTTAACAGGAATTTCTAAATAAAAGGTGGTGGGGGGTTGAGATCTGTGTTTTTCTAAATTTGGGAAATGCTGAGTTAAACAAAAATCATGTTCTTTATTGTAGGTATTTGCAAAACTTCCATATGATAATGAACATCATCAAGATGATATAGTTTTTTTCCCCAAAAAATTATTTAATCACAGGCTTTTTTTCCCAATAGAGTATCTGAGAGGCAAGTGATCTACAGAGCATATTTTGGAAAAAGCTGACCGTGACTAATATGAATATTGCAAAGTCTTGCATAGAAACTCCAAAATGTTTTATTTCAGCCCTAGATGCATAAATCAGAGTCAACTTAAATATTCAGGGTTGAGGATTTTTTAGAATATTCGTGCCAGAGGCACTCCTTCTTGGGGCTGCCTCGCTTTGGGATATTTCTCTGCCATAAGTATACTTTCAGAACAAGAAGGAGGGATGTGAAAGTGAGCTAAACCATGCTTCCTGTATTTCCTTTGTTGTCTCAGTCTGGCTGAGAATGAGCTGCAGAGACTGCAACTATTGGCTCAGCTACAGAGAAGTAGTTTGGTGGTCAGTATGACATAGTAGAAACTTATTTCACTGGCCTTATAGTGCTTGGTGTAGGTAAGTGTTCAATGAATGTCCCCCACTGTAATTTTTGACAGAAAGATCACTGGAGGGTAGCCTAGCTGTGATGACCCTAAGTAAATCATCTCACTACTCTGGGCTTGGGTTCCTTTGTCTTGCAGAAGTGTGGGATAGGATTAAGTTGCCTCTGACTCTTTATCCTGCTCTGACCTGCTGGGCTTCAGACTTGTTTAACTTCAGACTTCCATCTGTCATTCTGGCCTTTGGTAAACTGCCTTCCTGTGTTTTTCCCCGTTTGAACACGAAAAGAGGAAGTAACCGAAGCCTAGATTATCACCACTGGTGGAGACAAATATAGAAGCAGGAATCATCTCCCAAAGAAGACAATTGAATGTCATTTCAATTGGACCTTGGAATTTCAAATGGTTCTCTTAATTTGCTAGATACTATAGTTTTAATTGCCTGGGCTTATGCCAATTAAAGGCAAGGTTAAGACACGCAGAGGCAGGCCAAACGTAGAACTTGTTTAACAGACAATATTGCCCTGGATCCTTAAAAGCAGAGCAAATTTATTCAAAGAAAAATGTCCCAGATATCTAAGGTGAACACATGCTGCTTATTTTGTATAGTATGCTGCTTTATCTCCTCACACATGAAATACTTGTTTGATATAACAGTGTGACTGAATCCACTGCCCCCAACATTAGTGCATCTTTCTTAAATAAGTCCTTGTAGACTTATAACTCTATTTCCTTTTAAAAAAATGGCTTGAGCATATTACTGTAGCTTTGTTATCATTTATAAACCATCTCTTAGACCTTGGAAAATCAGTAAGTGCTGTGGCTTTACAGTTTTCAGGATGTTGGAGGCTTTCAACCGAACTGAGGTCACTCCTCAGATAGATTGTTCACAGACAGAGTAGCTTGGGAAGAAATGTAAATTTCTCTGGCCGTGAGGAAACAGAGATTTGCCAAAGCCCAGTGACTGTGCATCAAATTGTCATGCTATTTTAAAATCCAATAAAAGACAAACAGCCATAGAATTTCATGTACAAGGTACAGCTGAGAAAATGAAGCTGTTCAAACAATCCTTGATCATGTTCCCAGTTCTATGTCTCTGAATAGGGCAACACTTTGAGAAATTCACGTTGCTTTGTTTAATACGATGTCTGTCAGAAAGATTATGTACACTGCAGATGATTTTAAACATCCCCAATCAGAGGAAAATGACCAAATATTTGTTCATATTAAATATATACCAGATAGTATGAGAAATTGTAAAGGATTAGAAAAAGATGTGTGCCTGGGGTCAGGTTGACCATCTTATATTTAGAAAGCCAAGTCAAATGGGTGAGAATGTAAATAATAATAATAATTAAGGAGCAACTTGAATACTAATGTAAAAGATGTTATAATTCACTGATAATTAAGGGAGATAACAGAATAGAACCCTAACTGCAGATGAGTGACACCTGCAAGAGAGTACAGATTTGTCCTCTGCTCCTATTTCTTTCTTTTTTTTTTTTAAGTAGGTATTATGCTTTTATTCATAGTGGCAATTGCCACTATCATTTTTTTCTATGACATTTCTGAGACCTATGCTCTGCACCTATTATATTTCTAAGAAGATTCTCATGGAACTTTATTCTTCAACAAAGAGTACCAACTTCGTCTCAAAGACACAAAATGCGTGATTTTTTTTTTTTTAACAGAGGCATTCTCTCT
The DNA here is from genome assembly GCA_008750895.1 of Mirza zaza. Taxonomy (NCBI): domain Eukaryota; kingdom Metazoa; phylum Chordata; class Mammalia; order Primates; family Cheirogaleidae; genus Mirza; species Mirza zaza. Next base: position 12,206 of record VSMD01094973.1, on the reverse strand, counting down.
CATATCACTCTATTTCAAAACCAAATATAGTTCATGAGACTTGCAATGCTAGCTCTATATATGTGAGTATGTTCTGTGTGTGTCCACATAAAAATTTTTTAAGCAGGTATTTATTCTCATGGATTCATGACTTGCAGCTGATCTTCTTCTGGATTCAAATCTCAGAACATGAATCCTGAACATGCTTTATTGGAGAGTGCGGGTTTTGTTATAAAAAAAAAAAAAAACGCCTGAAATGAAGAAAAAGTAAACCAACCTTGACCAAGTCATTCGATCTCTCTAAGCCTCAGTTCCTTCAGACAAAATCTGAATAATACCACTCACTTCCCAGATAATGAGTTAAGATTAAACAAAATAGGTATTCCATTGCAAATGTCTAAAAGAAATAAACAAAAACAATGGTACAAATGTTCCTGGTTTGGTGATTTAAGAAAATAGGAAGGATCATTCTTTACAAATAAGAAGTGAGATCATAAAATAACAATACAACACAGAAGGTGAAATAGACTTTGAATTTCTTTGTGTGAACTTCAGTTAATCGTGTTACTTCTATGACCTTTACTTTTCCCTCTTGGTAACATGGGAGTATCAATGGTACCTACCTTCATAGTTATGTGATTTAATCATAGCATTAAATGACATAGCACATATAGATCACTAATCTAGGATATTAATAAATCATAGCTATTTACTGTTATTTCTACTATGGTCCTTCCTATGGGTGTCATTCTCATGGCTTCAGTTACACTTCCATTAAACTTCTATTCAAGTGTCAGAACAAGATGAAATAATTTGTCAATGTTATTTGTCAGTTTTATGGAATGTATAGTGTAGCTGATGACCTCTGAGGTTTTTATTTCATATGCCCCTCTAAAATTAATAAAGTTACTGGTTAAAAGAGGTTTAAAAAACTCCTTTCTAAATAAACATATATATTTTTATTTTTTATTTTTTTTGCTCTAGAACTCTTTGCATTCGAAACCAGTGATAGCAACATGCCGTCTCTCTCTACCCAAACCACAGAGTCATAAATGTACACATCCGATGCATGACTCATCCATCTGAGAAACTGCACATATGTGCCCCATGCTAACTATGATTAAATATGTAGGTTTACAGAATGCATAGTTAGAAAAAAACTAATTTACTTCCTGTGCTCCCTGTAGTCCCATCTTGTTTTCATGCAGCTGATCCAACTTCCAATTCACAAAAGCAAAACCTCCTTAGAACCAAAATAAATACTCATCTTAAATTCAATGTACCCTGACAGCAAATAGGTTGCTGTGCTTACTTCAGCATGAATAAAAAGCCCGCAAGGAGACTCCTACATAAGAGTATATTTACAAGTTCCATTATCCACTGGAGAGATTGATGTAATAAACCTATAATAAAATGCCTTATGTTATAGATTTCTCTAATGTTTCTTATCAAACAGCCTGTATTACCTTGGCTTGTGTATTCAATTTAAAGTAGGTTTTCAATAAGTGCCTCAAACCTAGAGGTCATTTTTACGTAGTTTTGTGACATGCAGGAATGTTTACAGACACTTTCTGCCCTTATAATTGGAAAAATATGCTTGTCTGGTCAAGTACTTCATGGCGTTAACCTATATATTTATTTTGAGTCTTTAATAGTTTTCCAAGCTGTAAAAGCTGGCTGTCTCATTATATAATTTATTTTTATTGCCAAGTAGGAGTGGGCGAACTGTTCCAGATTACATCAAATCACCACTGTAATCTTAAACTAATTTGCATTATGTATAGGTTTTTCAGAGAGCTTACTCATTTGAAAGTATCCAACCCAGAACTCCCAATGAGCTATTCTCTGAGGCCAACCATTTAGATGAAACTGGCAGTCCCTTCTACCACAAGAAAAGAAAGATAACTGATAAGGTATGAGTAGGATACTTGAATGGATATCCACACTGGAGACTATATGTCACCACTGAGTTCTAGTTGCTGCTCAACCTAATCCACATCTGAAGAATTTTTAAAATGAGGCGGTTACTGCGTACAAATTCAAAACATTAATTAGCTTAGACCTCCCTTTTGAGACTGACCTCTGAAAAATTTATCACCACACTATAATTGTCAATATTTACCCATTCGTTAATTCATTCAGCAAATTTTAAGTGAGTCCACATTATGTCCCAGGCACTGTACTAGAGTTTGACATTCAAACAGAGAGCAGACATAGTTGCCATCTTCGGAGAATTTACAGTGAATTGAGAGAAAACAGACATTAATCAGTCATAAAAACAAATCTGATTACAATTGGTAAAACAAGCTCTAAAGACAGAATCGCATAGGGAATCTGATTATGCATCCAAGCAATTTAAACTGCTTTTTGTATGAGTAAAAGTAGCTATGACTCTTAGGCTATCTTTTTATCCATTTGAATTTATCCTGAATTTCTGGAACTTTGAATAGATTTTTCTCTCATGAGATATTATGTGTATCCTCTTCTCCTATCACACAGTGAAATGAGACTACATCTGTCCTTCCTTATTAGTTGAATGATAATTATTCTGTTTTAATCGCTTTTAAAATTCTACAGGAAGCAATGGTCCCACTCTTCAACATCCTTGCCAAATATGGCCACAATTCTAATGTCTCCATGACAATAAAAACACTCTCATATTCTCCATGCCAGAAAGTCCATTTTATTTTTGAGCTGTCTCTAATTATCAGAAAGCAAATCCTAAATCTGAGGTAGAAAGTGCTTTCAGTTTTTACCATTTGTCCAAGTTCTATTGCAAACAAGTCAGCTTCCACCTCCATGTGATAGGCTTTCAAATACCTGAAAGTTGAAAACCCAATGGGATGCCCTAAAAATAAGCAAGAGTCAAAAGAACCTTGGTATTAATAATACTGCAGGATTTGCATATTTGTGTTATTAGCATCTTCTGGCAAAAAGGCACTAAGATGTCAAAATATTCATGTTCCATCATTTCAAACAGCTCTGTCAGTATATAATCCTTTGTTTAAGTCTTTTGACTCCTTTTCTGTATTACAAAGAAGTCAGGTATCTCACCATAGGGTACGCTAAGCAGAATCAATGACCTACTCTGGGAAAAGTTACTATTTTGCATGACCAGTCCCTGCCAGGTGCCCTGCTTGCTAGAATACAGGCAGAGCAGGAAACAGAGAGCAGGCCACTAGATGAATTCAAGATAATGCTGTAGTGCATTAAACCGAAATCAAGACCCTTAATTTAACTTTTATGAGAATAGCAGAGGAACTTTCACTATCAATCTCATCCTGACAGAGGTGAAGGGCAAACAGACCCAAGGAGACAGCTTGTCATTAAAAATGTTAAAAATAGAAAGCCTGGCACACATGCTGGGTGACGCAGTAGTGCACACAAATTCTTTAACAGACAAGATTTCTCTGTGCAGTTACAGCTACGAATCTCCCAAGTCTCACATCCCTGAACTCTCTTCAGAGTTAATGATTCAAAAGGCAGTATACGTTTCTCATCAAGATTCTGTATGACACTGGAGGGAGGAGACATAAAACAAAAAGATTTTCTAAATTTCTTGAAACATCAGGATTTGTATCATTTATGGAATGTCACTTTTCAGAGAGAAAGTGACCAGGTGTGACTTTCCACCTTGGATAGACTAAGAATTTCCTCAAAAACAATTATTTGGGGAATACATTATTTAAAAGTGCACCTAATTTTCAGAGTGAGATCCTACTTTGATTCATAAAGTTCTATACATTCTGGAGTGTTTGGTTGCACGTAAGATGTCATTGAGTCCAATTCCTTCCCATCATTATCTGGGCCACAGTAGCCAGCGCCAGGCAGAATGTAGGAAGCAGCAGCAAAGAAGTTGTTATGACCCAGACCTCCCAGGATGGCCCACATATTTCTATTTGTTCTTACAAAGTTAAATCCCGGTCTTCTGCCTACATTTGCCAGGATTAGAAAAGACTGGAAAAAGAAAGGCCCAAAGGAAGCAGCATATAATAGCAACCCCACACTCTTCCCAAAGATACATTCTTTTCTTCCCTAAACAAAGACACAGTCTTTTCTTTCCTAAACAAAGATACATTCTTCAAATACACACTGCATAGCAGGGCGGAATGCTTGTGGACTGACCTGACTATGCTTTGAGAAAGAGGAACACCATTTTTGTTCATTCTCAGAATTAATACCCTTGGGCTGGCCTAATTAAGTCTTTTAGAAAAGAGAGAGATACCTAACTAAAAAGTATAAAGGAATAAAGGAATGTATCTTGTGATTCTAAAGCATATAATTGAACCCAAATTTTTAGGCTATTTCAACATCCATGATTAGAAAGAGTATACTTTTGAAAGTAGCACAATAATTAAAATGATACCATTTTCCTTCTAGGGCCTTGAGATCTGTATAGTTTTACAAGGCTTCCAGTTTTGAGGGAATTTCCTTAGACAATATTGTCAATAAACAACAAAGAGGCTGACCATGCTAAGGAACAATTGGCCATTGCCAAGGTGGTAAAGAACTCTACTTTCAATGGTCTTTTCAGATCCCGTTTGAATTCATACAGTTCCATTTTGGAGGACAAGGAGTAGGTACAGCTCATGCCCCAAAGGGAAGCACAAGGATTTCTTTTAAGAAAGAAAGCAAGGCATTGGGTAAATTAGCAAACAAAAATCCTATTACCAAGTAAGTTTTAGCCACTAAGGGCAACAAAACGAAAAACTAACAACAACGAAACAACCAAAAACCTCCACTTCCCCAGAAGTATCTATATTCCCAAACTTATTCCTTTCCAGCTGCTAGTTGGCCCTATGGAACCACTTATAACTCAGAAACACAAAACACATACATCAAAAACACATCCTAGATTTGGTACAGAGGAACTGGTCATTTGGTCCTTATAGAAGAGAAAACTGCAAAACAATAAGAAGTTCATCCCCCGTGTCCACACTGTGCATCATTTTTAACTAGTCACTAAAGGGACACAAAGGAAATACAAAGGCAAGAAGACTGTTTTCTTGTTATTCAAACCCAAACACAGAAGCAATACAAAGAAAATGGGGTAGACTAGTGGAGGTTGAAGGTAGAGGTTTTAGAGAGAAAATAGGAGAAAGAAGAGTATCACTGGACCTACATGAGTTAAAGGAGAAAGTTAGTGGTTTTAGGGTCAGGAGATTTGAACTATATTCTCTGGTAAATCAGTTGCCAATCTTGTGACTTTATTTTTCACTTTTTTTTTTTGAGACAGTCTCACTCCGTCACCTGGGCTAGAGTGCTATGGTGTCAGCCTAGCTCATAACAACCTCACACTCCTGGGGCTCAAGTGATCCTCTTGCCTCGGCCTCCTGAGTAGCTGGGACTACAGGCATGTGCCACCAAGCCCAGCTAATTTTTCTATTTTTAGTAGAGATGGGACCTTGCTCTTGCTCAGGCTAGTCTCAAACTCCTAACCTCAAGTGATCCTGCTGCCACAGTCTCCCAGAGTGCTAGGATTATAGGTATGAGCCACTGCACCCGGACTCAACCTTGTGACTTTAGATTAGTTACTTTTTTCTCCTTTCTGAGTCTCAATTTCCTCATTTGACAATTCTCTTAACATATTTTATAAATCTAAGATCTGACTATGGAAAAGAACTTAATCTACAGATTAACTACTAGATACCACCAAATGAACAATTACAAAAGAAACTAACTTAGTAGATTCAAGGTAATTTTAAATATATTTGTTGCATTTTAAAGCAGTGTTGAAATATATTTTAAAAATTAATAAAAATAAAAAAGTCCTTGCTTTTGTACAGAGATTTACAACTTTTCAAAAAGCTTTCACATGTATTAACTCACAGAAGTTTTAAAACCCCTTTTTAAAACTATACAGAACTGATTTATGAACACACATAAAATAATTGGCTTCATTAATTTATAGTCACAATTCATTTCCAACCAAAAAACAGTATTGCCCAGCATGAACACCAACATTTACAGTGACTTGGCTCTGAACAAGATTCTAAAAATAGAAAGCTTAGCTGGAGCCAAAAATGAAATCTAACTTCAAAGGATAAGGATTTACCAGCATGTAAAATATTCAGAGGAATAAGACACAAACCATAAAGAAAACTCCAGAAGAAAAGATTCATAAATGTTTTAAACACTAGCCAAAATGTGGTAAGTGTGTAAGTTTTAAGAACCATACTTCTGGGATGGAGAATGCATTTACACATGAGAGATCCAGTCTGCATTCTAAAAAAATCACTTACTATCCTGAGGCATGGATTGCACTTAGACCTGTACTACTATTAGTACTTCCTTGCTTCCTGTCACTGGACAAGTCTCTCTAAGTTTTCTTTGTTATCTCCTTTGTGTCTAGAAACATTAGCAGATTCTCCAGGAAGTCTTTTCTCTCTTCCTCCCTCTCACATTCCATCTACCTCATAGACCCAGTTTGCACTGGATTCAGTTTGATGACGTGCTCCACTATAGCTGCATAGCAGTCTTCATTCATTACCTGTCCGACACTTACACTGTATTTTGGGGAAAAGAGTGTCTGTTTGGATCAACAGATCCGTGAGGGCAGGGACTGTGTCTTATTAGACCACATTCTCAGCAACCAGTACTTACTTAGGCACTTCCTAAATATTTGTTTTATGAATGAGTATGTGCGTAATGGAATGACGTTTTTCTCTCTCTTCTGCTCTCCACTTTCTTGGTGGCTTTGATACTGCTATTTGGTCAAAGGAAGAGATAGATAATTCTTTCGTCGTAAAACCCAGAGTATATGCTAAGTGGAGGCCATTCTTGGAAAAGTGAAAAGGGTGTTTGTCTTGTAGGTTCCACGCAAATTTTATAGAATTGAATGACCAAAAACCTACATAGGTGGCTTTGGTGAAGATGCAGTATTTTAGAGAGAAGGAGGGAATAAAGGCATCAAAGAGACTCACAGACTGAAGATACAAAGAGATCACAGGAAGCACAAAGCAATCAGAGAGAGTCCTAAGAGAAGATTTCTTTCTGCCCTACTTGGACCCTCACTGCAAGACAGGAGGCTTGAAGAGATGAGATTGGGGGTGGGGGTGGAAGAATGGAGTTGCCACTCTTGAATCTTTATCCTGGTATATCCTCCATGTCTTAGATGATATGACAAAAGAAGAGACTGGAACAGTCTTCTTGACTTGTGAACTTGGTCAGTCAATATCTGTTAATAAAAAACACTTGCATTTTGCTTTCCAAAGTAAAGGGTCTAAAACCCTTTATAGCATAATCATAAATGAATCAGATGTTCCTTAAGATCCTTCCAGTCTATAAATTTCTGTGTCCTTAGGATCATACTATACAAGCATACCTCAGAAATACTTCAGGCTCAGTTCTAGACCAGTACAATAAACTGAATATTGCAATAAAATGAGTCACAAGAATTCTTAGGCTTCCCTGTGCATAAAAAGCCATGTTTACACTATATAGTAGTCTATTAAGTGTGCAATAATATTATATCTAAAAAATTTATATACCTTAATTTAAAAGTACTTTATTGCTAAAAGATGCTGATGATCATCTAAGTCTTTGGCAAGTAGTAATCTTTGCTGATGGAGGGTCTTGCCTCAGTGTTGATGGCTGTTGATTGATTAGGGTGGTGGTTGCTGAAGGCTGAAGTGGCTAAGGAAATTTCTGAAAATAAGACAATAATGATGTCTCCTGCATCAATAGACTCTTCCTTTGACAGAAGATTTCTCTATAGTATGTCATGTGATTTGATAGCATTTTACCCACAGTAGGACTTCTTTAAAAACCAAAGTCCTCATCCATTCAAGTTCTGTCATGAGATTTTAACAATTCAGTCACATCTTCATGCTCCACTTCTAGTTCTCTTGCTCTTTCTACCACATTTGTAGTTGCGTCCTCCACTGAAATCTTGAACCCCTCAAAGTCATCCACGGGGGTTGAAATCAACTTTTTCAAAACTCCTATTCATGTTGATATTTGACTTCCTCCCACAAATCACAAATGTTCCTTATGGTATCAGGAATGGTAAATCCTTTCCAGTTTTTCAATTTTTTTTTGCTCAGATCCATCAGAGGAATCATTATGGATGGTAGCTATAACCTTATAAAATGTATTTCTTAAATAATAAGACTTGAAGTATTTCTTAAATAATAAGACTTGAAATTCAAAATTACTCTCTGATCCATGGGCTACAGATTGGATATTGTTTGTAGGCATGATAACAACCTAAGTACATGTCCATCAGAGATCTTTGGTGACTAGGTGTATTGTCAATGAACAGTAATATTTTGAAAGGAATTTTCATGTCTTTCCTGAGCAGTAGGTCTTGACAGTGGGCATCAAATATTCAGTAAACTGTGCTATAAACAGATGTGCTGTCATATAGGTTCTGTTATTCCATTTATAGACACAAGCAGAGTAGATTTACTATCATTGTTAAGGGCCCTAGGATTTTCAGAATGGTCAGTGAGCACTGGCATCAATATAAAGTCACCAGCTGTATTAGACTCTATCAAGAGAGTCAGTCTATCCTTTGAAGCTTTAAAGCCAGACATTGACTCCTCCTGTCTAGCTATGAAAGTTCTAAATAGCATCTTCTTCCAACAGAAGGCTGTTTTATCTACAGAGAAAATCTGTTGTTTAGTGTAGACACCTTCATTAACTTGCTGCAGATTCTACATCTGCACTTGCTGCTTCACCTTGAACTGTTATGTTACAGAGATGGCCCCTTTCCTTAAACCTCATGAACCGACCTCTGCTGGCTTCCAACTTTTTCTTCTGCAGCCTCTTCGCCTCTCTCAGCCTTCATAAAATTGAAGAGAGTCAGGGCCTTTCTCTGATAAGGCTTTGGCTTAAGGGAATGTTGTGGCTGGTTTGATCTTATATCTAGGCCACTAAAATTTTCTCCATATCAGCAATAAGCCTGTTTTGCCATCTTGTCATTCATGTGTTCACTGGAATAGCTACCCTTAATTACCTTCAAGACTTTTTTCCTTTGTATTCACAACCTGGTTAGCTGCTTGGCACAAGAGGCCACGCTTTCAGTCTATCTCAGCTTTCTAAGCTTCACCATTTCCAGCTTTTGGTTTAAAGTGAGAGATGTGTGACTCTTCCTTTCACAAGAACACTTAGAGGTCATTGTAGGCTTATTAACTGGCCTCATTTCAATATTGTGTATCAGGGGAATGGGGAGGCCAGAGGAGAAGGGAGAGAGACAGGTGGATGGCTGGTCAGTGGGGCAGTCAGACACACACAACATTTATCAGTTAAGTTCCTTGTCTTATATGGGTGCTGTTCATGATGCCCCAAAACAATTACAATAATAACATCAAAGATTATTGATCCCAGATCACCATAACAGATAAAGATAATAACAATAAAGTTTGCAAAGCTGCAAAATTACCAAAAGGTGACATAGAGACATGAAACATGAAGATCACTTGCCATTGGGAAAATGGCAACTATAGACTTGCTAGACACAGGATTGCCATAATACTTCCATTTATAGAAAACACAGTCTCTGTGAAGCGCAATAAAGCAAAGCACAATAAAATGAGGCACGCCTGTAATAGACTGTTCATTTTCCAAATTGAAATGATGAAGCTGGTAACATTTTTTAAATATCTTTAGGCTATTTAAAAATTATACACAGGATACAGACCTTCCAAATAAAGTAAGTGACATTCACATAATGTTTAGATGGAAGTTCTAAAGGCAAAGTGGCATTTTGATAGGGGAAAAAAAAACAACTTCAGAGCATTTGCTTTGTAGTTGTTATATACACTCAGTGATGCCCGGGAAGGATTTATATTTTCAAATGGGTATGCCACAGAACATAGCAATTTGCTTAAGTGTCCACTGCAAATTACAGTTATCTTAAAATCTAGAAGGAAACTTGCATCTAATTGTAAATGTATTGCTTTAGCAACAAAGTAATGTCTTTCATAAAGTGACCACTGAAGTCCTTTAATATTAACAACTGTAAACTAACAACAATCATGAAATAGAAAATGGAATTAAGATTGCCTTTTTGGTAAGCAAAGACAGCAGGCATGTGTACAGCGATTTAGAATTTGCAAAATTCTTTTCTCTGTCCTGTCTTAGTTTGCATCCATCTGTGAGAATGTATGTCCCCTTTTACAGATAAGTCTCACAGAGGTGAAGTGACTTGCTGGAGTTCAGGTCATCTGTATGTGTATATTTGTGTAATAAATAGCAAATCTGAGGTATAAACCTAGGTCTGGACCATAAATGTAATGGCATTTCTACTACATGACTCTGACATACAAGTTAAACATCTGAGGGGAGAAAACAGAAGTGTGAAGGTGAAAGGATGGCTGTAGCCACAGAACATGGGCAGCGATTTTGAGATAAAACATAGATTATGTACGTTTTTAAATACCTTAAGTAAATAGCTACGTTTACATTCTGTTATCAGTTCTGAAAGCAGAGCGTCAGGGCATCTGTTATATATATACAAGGAAAGTCTAACCTTGATGTTATGAGCTGAATCATGTTCTCCCAAAATTCACAGGTAGAAGGAAGCCCTAAGCCCCACAAACTCAAAGTGTGACTGTATTTGGAGACAGGGCCTTTGAAGAGGTGATTAAGTTAAAACAACACCTTTACAGTGGGTCATAATCCAATCTGACTGGAGTCCTTATAAGAAGAGGAAATTTGAAAACAGAGAAAGGCCATGTGAGGACACTGGGAGAAGAAGGCAGAGAGAGGCCTCAGGACAGGCCCAAACTGCTGACACCTCCAGCTTTCAGAACTGTGAGAAAATACATTTCTGTTGTTTAAGCTACACAGCCTGTGGTCTCTTTTTATGGCAGCCCCAGGAAACTAACATACTTGGTAAATAGATCATGATAAAGAAACTCTGATATGTGTAAGTGTTCTTTCAAAATGGTAAAAATGACAAGCCATAGTTAACACTTATTGAGAGCTTACTATGCACCAGGAAATATTCTAAGGGTTTAACATGGGCTCATCCCTTTAATTAACACCACGATTGGTCATTAATAAATATTCACTGAGCATAATAAAAATATTACAGAGTCCTAGAAACTGCACATTTATTTTGATAGCGTTCATGTATCTTTAGTACAGACAAGATATAATTGCTGAGTGAAGATCTTCTGTTGTCAGATCCCCATGAGTAGATCCTTTCTATGTTATGCCATATGAAAACACAGTAATTCTGGAAGGTACATATTAATACTATTCCCCCTTATTTTTTAGAGATGAGGACACTGACTCTCAGATAGATAAAATCAGTTTTCCAACACCAGAGTCGGCAAAAATGAGCAAACAAATATTAAATCCTGGTGTATTTGAATCCCAATGTCATATAATTTTTTCTGTTGTATATACATTTGTATGGTGATAAACCAAAATGGTTGAAGTGATACAATTGAGGAATAAATATAGATCATTTAGGAAAGACATCATTTCTGTACATGTGTGTCTCTGTGTTTAAACATATTCTGAAATGTGAAAAGAGGTCAGAGGGTAAAAACCTGGAACCTGACTTTTCCTTGTTTTGAATAATACTGAGTATTAAGGCAAGATGTAGCTTTATATTATCCATTACACTTTTCATGTTGAACAAAGAGTAAACCTCATCTTTGTGATTTTTGGCTGAGGGCATTTTTAAGTGAAGTCTTTAACACTTTCCCAAAAGATTTTGAAAAGAATTCTGGCGACCAATTTTTACATGGAACATCTTGAACAAATTACAGCAAAGGAAAATTTGAGGCCCTGATAATTTAAGTGTTATTTTTACTACTAATGTGAATTCAACCCTAGCAAATTAAAGCAGGAAGAATTAATTGGATATGCAAATGAGATTATTCAGTATATAAATCTAATTACATACCAATTTGCTTTAACAGCATGAAAAAAGAATAAATTGTTCTATGTAAATTGATTGTCTTAAATAACCACCTGTAACCCAGCAAAAATTGTCTTGGAAAAGCTATATTGTAAGTGCAGACGTCTAAGTTAATAACATAATGTTCTTCACAGATCTTGTCACAAGAACCTCTTTACAATGAAATTTGCTTATACTCCTGATGTACAATAAGGTATTATCAGGTTTCTAGAACATAAGGAAATAATGTCACAAGCTGGCTTTTTTCCCCCCTGGAGCACAATAGATTGATAAGACATGTTGATTTCTGAAACACTTAATGCTTTCACACAGACTAGACTTGAAGTCTGAGCAATTTTCATGTCTGAAA